>JADIOT010002779.1:84609-192361 GCA_018343995.1 Waltiozyma sp. UFMG-CM-Y6624
TTGAAGTTGGTCTTTCCAGTGGTTTGTTTGTTGTAAAGATGAGTCTAATGGAATGTGCTGTGGTGTTAATTGCGGCTTGGCTTGAAATAGTTGTTGTTGTTGTTGTTGTTGTTGCTGTTGTTGTTGTTGTTGTTGTTGTTGTTGTTGTTGTTGTTGTTGTTGTTGTTGTTGTTGTTGCTGTTGTTGTTGCTGTTGTTGTTGTTGCTGGAACTGTTGGATCTGTTGAGGCTGTTGCGGTTGTTGGATCAGGTTAAGTTGTTGTGGCGTGAATTGTGCAGGTCTTTGTTGTGGAGTGACAGCTCTGTATTGATTCTGGAAATTGGCATTCATGATTTGAGGATTCATTGAGTCATTTGATTGCCTACCGCTGTTAATCATCTCGTATTGTTGAGGTGGAGGCTGAAGTTGATGCTGATCCTGGTAGTTTTGCATCGTATCTTAGGACTATGAAATGGAAGGAAGTAGTATTAATTGTTTTGATTCTCTGATTTCTATCTAAGTTTGTTTGAATATTATTGCTGGATTCGGTTAACCAATAGGACCTCGCCATCAGGATTGGGGTTCCCTTCGACTGTTGTTTGTTGACTTTGCTGGTTGTTGCCGCGCATTGAAAAATTCGCTGGAATAAAATCCTGTAAGTAAAAACCTTATCGGCACGTGACAAATGATGAGTGATACATTTTGAATCTATTGGGCTTAACACTTTCAAAATTCAACTATGTTCAGATATCTATAGTTATTTATTGGTAAGTAAGTTTTCAAGAATTAGTTAACTGATTTGTAAAATTGAACGTTTTTATGATTTAAAATTCTATATATATAATATAAACAAGGTATCAGGGTGCTTCATTCTTGCTTAAGTAAGTCTTCGATATCAGTTACAAACTGAAACCTAAGAGTCCTATTCATTTTGTCCAACTCCTCAACACTCAATTTCTCCACTTTCTTCAATAAGGAATAATCAACATTATAGCACAATTTCGTCTTACTCAAAGTACAAAGATCACATCTCCTGCCTTTAGGGAGGCATATACTTTGTCCAAAGCCAACTAAAACAGGGTTAATCTCTCCCCAAAGGGATCTAGGTAACCATTTCTGTAATTCAGCTCTTGTAATCTCCGGAGTTTTGCAAGTTTTAGCATTGACCCATTTAAATTGCTTACTCAGTCTATCAACATGAACATCGACACCAATTCCTTCATTAAGGTTCCATGCTTTTTGCAAAGTAAGATATGACATCTTTGGGCCCACTCCTGGTAACCCTAATAATCCTTCCAAAGTATTTGGAATATCACCATTGAACCGATCCCTCAAAATGACAGCCATCTTTTTGATATATTTTGCCTTTCTTGAATGGAAACCAACACTGAAAATTAATTTGTCCAGTGTCTTTTCATCCACTGATTGGATTGCTTCAAGACATATCCCATCCTTGAACCCTTGTTCTTTAAAATATTGCTTCATCTGAGACATGGCTTTAAAATTGATCTCGTCCTTAGTCTGGGAAGAAAGCATTAGAGATATTAATAATTGGAATCGATAGTTGAGAGGTGTGAGTTCCTTTTCGGTGTCCAAAGTAATAGGTATTTCTGCACATCCCATGGTATCAACAGGTGCTATGATTTCGGATCTCATTTTTTTGATTAAGGTATAAATGGGTATAAAGTTTGACGGTAAGTTATTTTTTTCATCTTCTGTGAGTATAACAGGCGAGTTAAAGTCTGAAATATTCCCTTCAATATTTTCTCTTTTCAGGATTGGGTGATTCTTTCTCTTTACTATCTCTGACTTTAAAGGAAATAACGTATCTTTGATGATTTCTGGTTTAATGATCTGTTGCTCTAAAAATGGAATACTGACAGTTTCTTCCTGATTTTCGTATTGAAGTTTAATTGGAGCAGTTTCATCAGATATGGGTATCAATTGGTGAACTGAATCTATTTCTTCTTTGATTTCAATTTTGATCTTTTTTTTCTGTCTTTTTTTAGCATTAATGGAAAGTTTTGTATCATGGGGTTCTTGTCTCTTAAAAAATATTGATCTCTCTCCTGTTGCAACTGCCTGAGATTTCATAACTCTTGATGATCTTCTCATACCGGTGATTATAGAGTTTTTGTTTTCTTTTGCCAGGTTACGGTGAAGGGGCGTGCTATGTATATGTTAAGCAGTATTAATAATTTCCAATCCACGTCTTTTGATTTGCTCCAACAAATAGCAAAATAAACCCCTTATATTATACATATATATGTATTATCCACGTTCGTAATCACTCCAAGGGCAATAAATCACAGATTCAATACAATTATAGTAGATCAAAAACTAATATAAAAAGAGACCTTTCTAAGAAATAAAATAGTTTATAAAATTAAATTACTTACCTTGAAATTCCAAATTATTAGGTCTGTTGAAGCCCTGAGTCCAAATCACCTGAGAATAGAAGTTATTCGCGACCTGAACCGCAGTCAACTATTCACAATATTCTGCCGTTTCCGGGTAAAACAAGGAGATGTGTCACAGACCGCACGTGAATCAGACGGCCCAACATCCCAGCACCTTATTGTACCGAGTTACAGCCCTCCGAAAAAGGCCCGACCGGCCCTCTCAGTTCATCGAGCTCGAGTCACACATATAACATCGACATATTCAAGTATATATATATATATATAAAGTTTAAAGAATATTTGTCGTTCATTCTTGTTTTCAAAAGAGTAAGCATTTCTTAATTCAATAGCCTAGGTCAACGTTACTAGGATAAACACTATACATACAAATACTAATAATACAAATTAGAAATTAAATAATGTCTTCTTCACAAACAGAAACAGATCTCCATTACTGGAGTCAAATTTTAAGCAGTCCAACATTGTCTGTTCTTCCACATGACTTTATCCGACCAGCCCATAATAAGGTTATTGAGGGCAAGTACAGTTTCAGTGTTCCAACTTTCACTGAGTTATCTGGTGTTGTTCCAAACGTTGATGGGTTTATTATTGGGTTATCAGCTTTCGCTGTGTTGATTTACAGACTGACTGGTGATGACGACATTGTCATTTCCACTGACTCTCCAGAAGGCCGAGAGTTTGTCATTAGAACCACCATCAACCCAAACTCCACATTTGTCGAATTGGTGAACATTGTTAACAATTTATACCAAGCCAACAAAACCAGAGCCGTTGATTACGATGTTCTAGCTGAATTAATTAAGGTTGAGAACCAATATGAATCCAAGCCACAATTATTCAGATTGTCGTTCCAGCACTGCAAGGAACACCAATCACTTAGCGAGTATGGTTCTATTAGAGACATGTCCATCTTTGCCAGTGAATCTCAATACGACGTTTACTACAACACTCTATTATACCAATCTGAGCGTGTTAACATTCTTGGTGAACAATTGGTCCAATTCTTTCAATCCGTTATCTCTGATCCACAGTCACAGATCACCAAGGTCAATTTGATCACGGAATCACAAAGAGCACAATTACCAGACCCAACTGCCAACTTGGATTGGTCCGGTTACAGAGGTGCCATCCATGACATTTTCCAAGAGAATGCCGCTAAGCATCCAGACAGAGTCTTGGTCATTGACACTCCATCTTTTCTTACTCCTGAAAAGAAGTCTCGTGAGTTTACTTACAAGCAAATCAACGAAACCTCTAATATAGTTGCCAATTATTTGGTATCTACAGGTATCCAAAGAGGAGACATTGTCATGATTTATTCTTCTAGAGGTGTCGACTTACTTGTCTCCGTGCTTGGTGTCTTAAAAGCTGGTGCAACTTTTTCAGTTATCGACCCAGCATATCCACCAGCTCGTCAAAACATCTACTTGCAAGTTGCCAAGCCAAGGGGTTTGATTGTTATTAAGAAGGCTGGTATCTTGGATCAATTGGTTGAGGATTACATTATCAATGAATTAGATGTTGTTTCAAGGGTCCCACAGATCGAACTACAAGATGATGGCTCAATCTTAGGTGGTATTTCTGCCTCTTCTACTGAAGATATATTCACTGGTGTCGCCTCTACTGCTACTGGTATCTTAGTTGGTCCAGATTCCAACCCAACTTTATCTTTCACATCAGGTTCTGAAGGTTTACCAAAGGGTGTGCTTGGTAGACATTTCTCCTTGGCTTATTACTTTGACTGGATGTCTCAGACTTTTAATCTATCCTCTTCCGACAAGTTCACTATGCTTTCAGGTATTGCACATGACCCAATCCAAAGAGATATGTTTACCCCTATTTTCCTTGGTGCCCAATTGCTAATTCCAACTGCTGATGATATCGGGACTCCTGGCAAGCTTGCTGAATGGTTTTCCACTTATGGTGCTACTGTTACTCATTTAACTCCAGCCATGGGTCAATTGCTCTCTGCTCAAGCGACTGCTGAGATCAACGACTTGCACCACGCCTTTTTCGTTGGTGACATTTTAACCAAGAGAGACTGTCTCAGATTACAAACTTTGGCTAAGAATGTCTTCATTGTCAATATGTACGGTACCACCGAAACTCAAAGAGCCGTGTCCTATTTTGAAGTTGCCTCCAGAACTCATGACTCCACTTTCTTGGAATCTCAAAAGGACATTATGCCTGCTGGTAAAGGTATGAAGAACGTCCAATTACTGGTTGTAAACAGAAACGACAGATCTCAAACTTGTGGTGTTGGTGAAGTTGGTGAGATCTATGTGCGTGCTGCCGGGTTGTCAGAAGGCTACCGTGGGTTGCCAGAACTGAACGCCGAGAAGTTCATTCAAAACTGGTACGTTGACCAATCCAAATGGGCTGAATTGGACAGG
Organism: Waltiozyma sp. UFMG-CM-Y6624; assembly: GCA_018343995.1. Taxonomy (NCBI): domain Eukaryota; kingdom Fungi; phylum Ascomycota; class Saccharomycetes; order Phaffomycetales; family Wickerhamomycetaceae; genus Waltiozyma; species Waltiozyma sp. UFMG-CM-Y6624. Next base: position 89,405 of record JADIOT010002779.1, read on the forward strand.
AAGCAATCTCAAGGCGAGCCATGGAGACAATTCTGGAAAGGTCCAAGAGACAGATTATACAGAACTGGTGATTTGGGTCGTTACTTACCAGATGGTAACACGGAATGTTGTGGTAGAGCTGATGATCAAGTCAAGATTAGAGGTTTCAGAATCGAACTTGGTGAAATTGATACCAATATTTCCCAGCATCCTTTCGTTCGTGAGAATATCACTTTGGTTCGTAAGGATCACAACAATGAACCAACTCTGATCTCCTACATTGTCCCAAGAAATGACGTTGAAGGGTTTGAACAGTTTGTCTCTTCCACCGAGGGCTTAGAAAACGCCTCTGAAGATGGTGTTGTCAGTGGGTTATTAGGTTTCAGACTATTGATCAGAGACATTAAGCAATTCTTGAAGAAAAGATTGGCCTCTTATGCCATTCCAACTATCATTGTTCCTTTCAATAAGTTGCCATTGAATCCAAACGGTAAGGTTGATAAGCCAAAGTTACCATTCCCATCCAGATCCCAATTAGAAACCGTTGCCAAGCATTCCGCTGCTGAGCAGGATGATTCTCAATTCACAGAAACTGAAGCTAAGGTTCGTGATCTATGGATCAGTGTCTTGCCACAACGCCCTTCAACTATTGGTCCTGAAGATACTTTCTTTGATTTGGGAGGTCATTCCGTGCTAGCCACCAGAATGATTTTCGAATTGAGAAAGCAATTGATCATTGACTTGCCCTTAGGAACTATTTTCAAGTTCCCATCTATCAAGGCCTTCGCTAAGGAAATTGAACGTGTCCAATCCAACGGGCCTTCTGTCGAAATCGAAGAAGTTTCCGTTAATGAAGAGGCTAAGATTGATTACTTCAAGGATGCTCAAGAGTTAGCCAGTTCCAGATTGAAGGCTGTTTATTCTTCCAAGACTGAGATTGGTTCTAAGTCTGAACAGACCAATGTCTTCGTCACTGGTGCCACAGGGTTTCTCGGTTCTTTTATCGTTGCTGATTTATTGAACAGAGAAGATACCAACATCAAAGTCTATGCACATGTTCGTGCTAAAAACAAGGAAGCCGGGTTTGAAAGATTACGTAAGGCCGCTTTGACTTATGGTAATTGGAAGGATTCCTTCACTGGCCGTATTCAAGTTGTTCTAGGTGATTTATCTAAGGAACACTTCGGTCTTTCTAATTCTGCATGGGACGAATTGACTTCTACCATTGACGTCATTATCCATAATGGTGCCATGGTTCATTGGGTTTACCCTTACACAAAATTACGTGATGCCAATGTCATTGGTACTATTAATGTCTTGAACTTGGCTGCCTCGGGTAAGGCCAAGTACTTCTCCTTTGTTTCTTCCACCTCTTCTTTGGACACGGAGCACTACTTTGAACTTTCTGGCAAACTCTTGGGACAAGGTGGTGAAGGTATTTTGGAGTCTGATGACTTGCAAGGGTCTGCTTATGGCTTAGGCTCTGGTTACGGCCAAAGTAAGTGGTCTGCTGAATACATCATTAGAAGAGCAGGTGAGCGTGGTTTGAAGGGTGCTATTATCAGACCTGGCTACGTCACTGGTGAATCCACTACTGGTTCCTCCAATACGGATGACTTCCTTTTGAGAATGTTGAAGGGTTGTATTGAATTGGGTGTCTATCCAAACATTAACAATACTGTTAACATGGTTCCAGTTGACCACGTTGCCAGAGTAGTTGTTGCTTCTGCCTTACATCCGCCAAAGGGTGAAGAATTGGCTGTAGTTCATGTCACTGGTCATCCAAGAGTCACCACCAGAGAATTCATTGGTACTTTAACCAAATTTGGCTACAATTTGAAAGAACAAGATTATGTTTTCTGGAAGAAGGCATTAGAAAAGTTCGTCATTGAGGATGGTAATGATTCAGCCTTGTACCCTTTGTTACATTTCGTTCTTGACGACTTGCCAGCCGACTCCAGAGCTCCAGAATTGGACGACAGAAACGCCAAGGCTTCTTTGGCTAAGGATGCCGAATGGACGGGTGTTGATTTATCCGCTGGTAAAGGTATCAATTTTGAGCAATTGCAGGTATATGTTTCTTACTTGCTCAAAATTGGTTTCTTACCTCAACCAACTGGGCACTCTGAAGTTCCTCTTCCAGAAGTTGCGTTGTCTGAAGAACAATTCAAGTTAATCACTTCGGGCGCTGGTGCACGTACCAGTGCCAACTAGATCCTTCTTCTGTTTACATACAAATGCGTTACATTTATTTTGAACTTTTAATATTGAAGCGTATTTCCTAATTTATAGAAAACTGGATCTATTATTTATCAAATAATGTATTCATCGTCGAACGACTTGATATTAAACCCATGGCTTATTTAGCAGGAAAAAAAAATACACTTCATTTTACGTTAGTGATATAAACCTCAGAAATCTCTATTCTCTATAATATCGACTGATGATCATTTTAATTTTCCTTTGGTATTATCCAACCCTACCCCCTCGATAGGAGTTAGTCACGTTTAGTCTCTTGCAATGGCATGGCCCCATTATCTCCACTCATCTCCATGGCCCCAGAAAGAGGGCTATTGTTTGCAATTGATTCATTGCTTAAAATATCAACTTCGGTATCAATTTTCGTAGAGGTGGCGGATGCTTGTGATTGAGATATCAAATTACTATCACTGGCATTCTGATTATCAGCAACACTGCCATTATTTCCTTCAGCACTGCTACCAGTGCTGGTACTGTCAGCCTGCTCTTTCAATAGTCTATCTCTTTCCGCGATCTCTGCAGCAGTAAGGAATCTCCCACCTTGCCCTCTTGGTCTTCTCATGGCATGTTTATGTCTCGACTCGTGTAAGTATGGCTTACGACCTCTTGCTACTTTCAAGGATTCTTCTAATTTGGCTCTGGCGACACGACGTTTCAAAATACGATGGTATTGCTTGGCATTCACATAAAAAGGCTGTTCAACGGGTTCCTCAATTCCTGTTGGTATCACTGATTGTTCTTCAATCATTGCGCCTGGATCTGCGTATTGTGAGTAATGTTGATGTGTTTCTTGATCGTGATGTGGTATCTGATGTTGTTGTTGCTGCTGGTGCTGGTGCTGGTGCTGGTGCTGTTGTTGTTGCTGGTCTTGGTATTGATATTGATACTGCTGTTGTGTTTGCTGTGTTTGATGAAGCTGTGAAGATTGTGATTGTGCAGTATGTTGATCATGGGATGTTTGGTGGAATCTGAGGTGGTCATTATTATTCAGGAACATTGAAGTTGCATCGGTATGCATAGCGGACAGATCAGTATTCATTGTGAGTGTAGGTTTGGATTTGTATCAAAGTTTAAGATCAAGTAGCAAATCCAGTTTGAGATATCGTAAATGCGGTCTGCGGATTAAGTTAAGAAACCTCAGTGTGAGTAAAGCAGTTAATATGTTAATTTGATAAGTTGGCGAAGAGTGACAATTTCTTTTCTATTATTGTAGCCCACAGTATTGAAATTTGAAAAACAGTAAATAATTATGCCTTCCTTGCGTTCATGGAACCATGACACAAATTATTCATTATGGTTTTTGCGATCTTCAGGGTTTAGTAATATACATATTTTCTTTATTTCTCCACCACGCCGGCGGCGGCGGTGAAAATCACCCCGATGTGTGAAAAAAAAAATTCGCGATTATCACGTGAACAAGGAATAGGTCGCTTCTCCTATAGACCTTACATCTCAATATTTGTTCACACTTTCCTTAATTCAGTGCTGATTCTACGCATTTATAGAGAAAAAAAGATATATATATATATATATATTTATCTTGAAATCTCTAGCTATTTCTTAAGACACAGATCATCTACTTACTAGTAGACTTTCTTTTTCTAGCGTTTTGAATCAAGCCTTCTTTGATCTCCAAATAATCAGAAAGACCCAATTCCTCTTCAGCCATATCCAGCAATTCTTCTTCAGTCTTAACATGCCTTTGTCTTTGAAATAACAACAATAAATCTTGAACTCCCACCCGGGTTCTTCCACGGTTATGAGCGGCATACTGGGAGATATCTGAGGTTATTTGATGAAAATAAACTTGAGTTATAGGTGCTAGTTCCTGTAAGAAATCGTCAGAGAATATTTGCTTCTCAATGAATGACTGTAGATATCTAATTGGTGGGCTAATATTCACTGATAAATCTGGAATTATATCCAGGTTAGACTTATCTGTCTTGTTGAAGGTGAACTGTTTATAAACATTTGATATATGTCTCTTCCTTGTTGGCTTCTTATTTCTTGCAGAAGTGTTCAAACCAAAGAAAGATCTATCAATACTTTTAATGCCATCATTGTTATTTTGTTCCTTCTCTAGTGCATTCGGTTCGTCATTCGATAGTTCAAATCTTTCATTGACGTTAACGGAGCTTGAATTGTCCACTTCGATCTCTTCATCATCTTTACGGTCACTTCCTTGTGTGTCTTCATTACCTGAATTCACATGATCTATTTCAAGCCCTTTCTCTTCATTTTCATTATTTCCATAGTCAAAACTGCTATGATCCCTAATATTAGCTTTAGTCTCCACGGTACTGGGATCACTGTGTAAGTGCTCCAGGTAATCTTCAGGTTCGAACTGTTTTTCATGAGACTGTTCTTCACTTCTAAGTTCATTCAAACTGTAATCTCCGAGATCAAATTGGTCTTCTTGGTCATAATCCAATATCACACGATCTAAGTCTTCTTCAGCTCCAAAATCATCCATCATTTTGTCACGCATATCATGGCCTGTTTCAAAGTCATGGTCCTGAGTTTCCGTAGTGGTGAAGTATTTGTTAATGATGGTATCAGATGTAGCGGTATTGAACGAGTGATCCTTTTGAAAAGTCGGTTGTGTGGTAATTAACTTATCTGTTGGTATGGTATTTGCATGAGTTTCTTTATTTTCTGTCTCTTCTGGGTGCATTTCAGTAATTGCTAGTCTAAGAAAAGGAGATGGAGATCGTTCACTTATTATACGTAAATCATGGGAAATTTTATTCTTTTGGTTTGCTGTGTTAGGTACTCTTTCTGATATCTGTATATCTGAAGAAGCTTCGAGATTGGGCTCACTGATATTAGAATTCGAATGTCTTTGATTGGTTAGCGTATGAATTTGCTCATGTTCCTGTTGATTTTCCTGTTGATTTTCCTGTTGATTTTCCTGTTGATTTTCCTGTTGATTTTCCTGTTGATTTTCCTGTTGATTTTCCTGTTGATTTTCCTGTTGATTTTCCTGTTGATTTTCCTGTTGATTTTCCTGTTGATTTTCCTGCTTCTGTTCCAGGTATTCATTTTCTGAGTTATAAAAGGTCTTTGACTTTAACACAATTGGGGAAAGCAACTCTGTTTCCACAGCACCAGCACCTTTTGTAAAAATCCATGACTCGGCTCCGTTTTGATGATCTTCAAGGGCTTTTTTCTCCTTCTCTGAAACTTCTGTGTTCTTATATATTGATTCTAAATTCTTACCTATTGGTTGGTTAGTTGATTTGATGACTTCTCGTGGATTTTGTATGCCTGACTCAAGAACCTCTACAGTTTGAGGTGTGGTTGGTTTCTCAAGAATCAGTGGTGTGGCTTTAATAATATCATGGTCTTCATATCGTATCTCATCTATATCAAACTCTGTTTTATCTTCTAGCGTTCTTGTTAAGTTTGGTTTTATATTTTTAATGATATTGAAGGGTTCAGGTGATGCAGTTGGTGACAGAACCTCGTGATAGTTCTTTGATTCAATTTGATCTTCTATCTGCTCTTTCAACAAGGCTCTTGATAATAGTCTCAATGTAACACGCGGCGACAGTGTTTGCCTTCTTGATCTCTTGGGTGTTATTCTTAGATTTGCTGAGATAAGTGTACTCCTCCGACGTCTCCTAGGTGTGGTTTTGACATTGGGTGAGTGATATTGAAACTGAGCAGCAGAATCCTTTTTTTAAGCTGTTAGAAACTGTTTTCCATGGACCTGAAAATTGGAAAACATACTAATGTGTGTACTGAATCCATCTGATCTGAAAGTTTTTAGTATTAAAAAACCTCAAAATGAAATCTACGTTAACTCTATTTCCTTTAAAACCTACACTTCGTTACACACAATATGACCAAACAAGCATACAAACAATAACTGAACTGGGTTTTTATTTATAAATTATACTATAACCGGATCAACAATTTTGTCACGTGAGTTATCGGATTTGCGTCTTCAAAGTTGATTGATTCAATTATCAATCTGATCACTCGCCACACAAAAAAACACGCACAATTTTCAAAGATTTCATTGACTAAATGGCAGATTACCATGATACAACTTTATATTGAATTTGGTTCATACACTCTCTAGATAAACTCCAATTCAGTGGTAATTTCTAATTATTGAAAGGTTTACATTTCAGCATTCAATAGTTAGTCTACAGTTGATTTTCCAAAATAGGAACCAAATTAATCACATTATATCTCTCATCCATCTCAATTGAATTGATCATCACAACATTTAATCAACCAAACCATCAAAGCACTGAACACTGATATTTTCAAATGTCCAAATCAAACCTCAGCAAATACAAGATTGTATTCTTAGGTGAACAAAATGTTGGTAAGACCTCACTTATAACCAGATTCATGTATGATACATTTGATTCCACTTATGCTGCCACTATTGGTATAGATTTTCTTTCTAAGACAATGTACTTAGATGATAAGACTGTGAGACTTCAATTGTGGGATACCGCAGGACAAGAAAGATTCAGATCCTTAATACCTAGTTATATTCGTGACAGTCATGTTGCTGTTGTTGTCTATGATATATCATCCAAGAAATCATTTGAGCTATTGGATAAATGGATTGAGGATGTCAAGATTGAAAGAGGTGAAAATGTCATTATTTGTATTGTGGGTAACAAGAATGATATGACTGATGAAAGGCAAGTTTCTCTACAGGATGGTGAAGCTAAAGCCAAATCACATGGTGCTAAGATCTTTCTTGAGACTTCTTCGAAGCTCGGATACAATGTGAAATCCTTATTTAAAAAGATTGCTAAGACACTACCAGAGTTTGAAATTGTTGGACAGAATGGTGAAGAGGGAGCTTCGGAAATGATTGATATTAACGTGGAGAACACTACATCCCAAGATTCCCAATGTCAGTGTTGATGAAGTCTAACTATCAATAGAGTAATATTATTTGTTATTAAATCTAAGTAAAATTTACAACATTACTTTTAAAGAGTTTAGAATATCATATATGTGTTCAGAAGTATTTTCCTGGTTACTTGAAGAATTTAATGGTCGACCTGAACTCTTCTTTTCTATGAAAACTCAAGGTTGACTTCGGCCATAAATATTTGTAAAAAAAAAAAAAGAATCCTGTTTTGCAAATACAAAATAGGGCAAATTGACTATCTTTTGTGTGTAACATTAATACATAATTTCATACAATTTGTGGAGATTTAACTTCCGTGTTCCACAAAGAATCAAAATCAAAGTAGCTATCGTTCAAGAACTGATCCAAATTCACCATATTAATTTGTGGTTGGTTCATCGACTGAACATTGTTACCGAGACCCAAAGGATCAGAAAGTGGGTTTGGTTCTATTTGTTGGTAGTTCAGGATCTGACTTATCGAGCTGTTTTGTGAAACTGTTTGTTGCATCGTGGAAACTGGATTCAGTTGAGCGTGATAATATCCACCAGAAGTAGTTGAGGAAGGTGGATTGAGTTGTCTAATGTTAAATGGTTTCTCAATATCAGTGCTGCTGTTGTGGGAACTCAGATTCTCTAGTTGGTGGATAAAATCGTTCTCTTGGTATTTAAAAGATGTTATCCAGATCAAATCATCCATAGAATAGAAAGGGTCGCTCAGGACATCACAGGATTTCAACGTACTTAGAATTTCTGATAGCTCCAAGTTACTCAAATTAATGAACAGGTTTGAATTGTCCAACTCGTTCAAGACATTAGTAGGATTTGATCTTAGCTCCAACTTCCTCAACATCAAGAACTTCTTACCGGGGTCACTTGGAAAACGTTCATTGATGAAGGAAATTGTATCACGGATGCATTTGTAACCATCCTTACTCAAACTTCTCAAGAAAAACTTATAACGAAGAGAAGACTTGAAGGCCTGGTAATACATGGAGCCCAATGTACTTTGCATTAAGGTGTTCAGCCCGGTTGCAATTTTGAATGTTATGGAGCAGAGATCTTGAATCATACTGGACTTTTCTGTTGATGCAATTCCCCTGGTAATCAGATCTGTGGAATGGTACAATCTGATAAGTATTGAAAACAATGTGTTCAAGACTCGTTGGATTGTGTTCTCAATGTATCTGTTAAGGTAAAAGTAGTGATCTTTGTCAATGTAATCTTTGTAACCATTTTTCAAGAACTTGAAAATGATGTTGTATAGTTCCATAGCAAGTTCAAGGGACTTGAATTGGAAGTTCTTCAACTTGTTCACATCATAATATTCATTGGTTTCATAAATGAGTGTCAGATTCTGATAAATCGATAATATAAGAGAGTTTGATTGAAGATTGTAAAGTAAGGTCTTGAGATTTTGGAAGTTGTAGATCTTTTGATTAGACATTGGCTGGTCTTTCAATTTCATCATAGAATTCAGATTGTAGTTGATATTAAGATATGATTTCATGGTACTGACGATCTTCAGAACTTCTAGGACATTTGGAAGCTTGGCAACGTTGTTTATCAGCTTTGACAAATCAAAGAACAACTTTAGCAATCTCTGTGACTTTCGGTACTCGTTAGAAATCTCATGTTCGATACTAGCATCAGTTTCATTGAGTTGAGGAAAATCAACCTTGTAAGAGTCCTCATTGATAAAACACAAATTACCTGAGATTGGAGAATATATTCTATCAATTTCCAAGATCCCGTACCAGATTCTACGTATTAAGTTGCTGAAATCTCGATCATAAGACAGTTGACTGTTGTTAGACGGATCTCTATTGATACCTGCAACGAAACTGGCATTAACAATATCACCAAAGAGAATGTAGGACTGAGCAAGTTTGGACCCATCACCATCTTCTGGAGAATAGTTGAAATAAATCTTGAGGTACAACAAGACTTGAATCAAGGGAAGTTTGGTTTTTCTCATGGTTTTGAAAAGCGATATACAGTACAGAGCCTTGGTAATATAGTCTGGTGAAATCGGTGTTTTCAACAACTCGTTATCGGAGCCTAAAATTGAGATATAAGTAAGTCTTAGAATGATTAAAAACGTTGCAAGGTAAATGATATCAAACTTGTCTTCAATGATCAACGTTGTTTTGGAATCTTGTTTGTTGCCACCATTGATAATTCCATTGAATATGCGATCTTCAAAAAACTTCAAATCGACAAAAGGGAAGAAAGGGTAAAGAACCTCTCTGAATCTGTCAAAGTATATTTTTAAGATGCTCTTACTTGGAAGGATGGCCTCGATCTGCTGCTTTAAGAGGTCTTCTGTTACTATCTCATCAGGGTTTCCAATATTTGGAAAAGCATTCAGGTCCCTATTCTTTGCGGATCTGGCCTCAATAAAGTTTTTGACCACTGTGTTGATTTCGGGTGTTTTGTTCTCACCTAATAATAGTAAGAACTCGGTCAATGAAGCGTCGAGTCTCGTTTTCTTGTTATTAGGTTTCCTTTTCAAATCTCCAAACTTGGACTTGAACAACGTATTACAAAGATTGAAATACCCCTGCATTATCAACAGATATGTGTCTCTTTTAGTGTGTGACGACGATGCCAGTGGCTTTTCCTCTTCCATGCATGATCTCTTGAGCGTGAGTGTGTTGTAATTGTAAAAGTCTACAATCTCGTTGTAGGAATCATCTGTTATGTTAGGGGTGTTTGATAGTCTATTGCTTAAGCTCGAGCTAATGGAGGAGTAGGCTGATGGTGAGTTGGTAGTGGTGCTCCCGTTGCTTATCTGATTCTGTAACGAGAATATTTGTTCTCTCAACCTTTGCAATTCCTCATTGATAGAAGGTACCTGGTTTGGCGTTGATAAACTATTGCTACTTGTTGGACCAGACCTTGTAGTGGAATTGATACTTGGTATTCCAGTATTGTACTCGGCATTCTGAATTATTCTCGAAACTGATGGACTAACGTTTGAAACAAAATTAGCATGGTTTGGTGATTGGTGTTGAAAATTTAGATCAGGAGCTGGCTGCTGAGCTGGTGTTACTGATGAAGCTGGAAGGAGCCTGTTGGCCCAATGTGGTTCTTCATAGTGACATAGATGTCCAACATTAACCTTGACACAGTTACCACAACTTGGACGACCTCTATCACACTTGATTTTACGTGCTTTACAATTGACACATACGATCGACATCCTCTGTCTTTTCTTGGGCTTTTGGTCTTCGGGCATCTTTGAAATATACGTAGCCTTTGATTAGTTTTCTTTAAAGGATATGAAGGTAGGTAGTTCAGTATAACGAAAACCAATGTTTAATGTGAAAATCTAATCAGAGCCGATTAATCATAAACTATAGTGTGTGTGTGTTTTTTTTTTTTTTTTTTGAATCTCCTTGCTTGTATCATGGACAAAAATTAATTGTTGGGCAGCTTGAACTACAAATTTGAGACAATTCGACTGACATGTGTCTCTTGGACGTCTTAACTAAACAGTTGACATGACGTCTAGAAACGGATCTCACATTTCCGGATTTACCAGATTTTATCGGTGAGCACCTTTATTGCCATGGTTGGAGGGTATAAATATGGGCCCTGTTTATCTGTCACGTGGCTTGGTGCAATGATTTGTGCCTAGGCTTTTCAAAAGTATATGATATCTCTGACACGAAGACAACAAGATCTCGGGTATTCAACATCTAGGAATTTTACTTTTAATGACAAACTGTCAGTGGAGGAGCTTTAAGAAATAATGGCACAGCTTAAAGCCTTAATACTTACACTTCATTCAAGATTTTAAAGAACTAGTTATCGTTGAAACACAACAGTAAGTACTAATTACAACTGAGATAGTGCTCATGAAGAATCAACTGTACTCGTGCGCGCATCTTGGTTTAAATTTTACAATTCTTAGTACTGCCGCAGATAGTTGCTGGGATTTAATTATTGAAATCCGGGGTAAATGGATACGTCACAGGTTGAGCTTGACTAGTAATTGACTCCTGACTCTCAACCCTTAATTGCAGGACAATTTGGCATTTCTATCAAAATAATGTAACTATTTCAGCTATTTTCAATCATTTGGTGTAGATCTTTTAAATCAAAATATTGGTATTGCATAACATAATTAGTTCGCTTTATAGCATTAAATCTGTTACTACTCTGAAAAACGGGTTGTGAGATCTACAGAAGGATGTGCTTGTAATTTGTTAATTAAAGCCTTAGAGTCATCCATCGAAGTTTTGAGTCTTAAATGCCTGTTGCTTACACAATCTATTCAATTAAACTGCTGAAAAGTATCTGATCCAGGATCCTACAGCCATGACAGCCTATTGTTACCCAACTTTTGACCAAGATATGATGACAGGTAAAGCCCCGTAACTCCGAATATCATCTGCGTAGATTCGTGATGTTTACAAAACTTCCCTACTCCCGGACTGGAACTGAACTATTCAGTTCCTCCGGGTATATTGGTTGATAGTGTATGATCACGTCTGTCACATTGGCAGACTGCAGCTAATTGGCTTGTACTGTATTCATACCCAATTAATAGCCGCAATATTGGCACACATCTGATTTTGAAAAGGCCAAGTGGAAGTCACTGAAAGTTTTATCGATTTGGTTTGAGTCAGAAATTCTGAACATTTATATTTAAGCTCACTCGTTCCCACTAATCAGTCCCACAATTCCTCCTGACTCAATGGGTTTCTAAAAGTATCAAAGTATTACAATCCATCCAATATGGCCTACTCCGATATCAACATCCAACAAGAAGAACAAGCTTTCCAACAACAAGTCAAAGAAATCTCTGACTGGTGGTCCCAGCCAAGATGGCATAAGACTAAAAGAATTTACAAGCCAGAAGACGTCGCCACTAAGAGGGGCTCCTTGAAGATTCATTATCCATCCTCTGACCAAGCTAAGAAGCTATATGGTTTATTAAAAGACCATGATGAAAACAAAACCACATCATTCACTTTCGGTGCTTTAGATCCTATCCATGTCTCCCAAATGGCCAAGTACTTGGATACTATTTACGTTTCTGGGTGGCAATCATCTTCCACTGCTTCAACCTCCAATGAACCTTCCCCAGATTTAGCTGATTACCCATACGACACTGTTCCAAACAAGGTTGAACACTTATTCTTCGCTCAATTATTCCATGACAGAAAGCAACGTGAAGAAAGATTAAGAGTCTCTCCAGCTGAACGTTCTAAGATGAACTACACTGATTTCTTGAGACCAATCATTGCTGATGCTGACACTGGTCATGGTGGTATCACTGCTATCATCAAATTAACCAAGTTGTTCGTTGAAAGAGGGGCTGCAGGTATTCACATTGAAGATCAAGCTCCAGGTACTAAAAAGTGTGGTCATATGGCTGGTAAAGTCTTAGTTCCAATCCAAGAACACATTAACAGATTAGTTGCCATTAGATTATCTGCTGATATCTTAGGCTCCGACCTATTGGTAGTCGCTAGAACTGATTCCGAAGCTGCCACTTTAATCACTTCAACCATTGACCATAGAGATCACTACTTTATCGTTGGTGCCACCAACCCAGACATTGAAAACTTGTCAGAGTTGCAAGCCAAGGCTGAAGCCCAAGGTATCTATGGTGACGCTTTATCTCAAATCGAGCAAGACTGGATTGAAAAGGCTGGTCTGAAATTATTCCATGAAGCTATTATTGACGAAATCAAAGCTGGTGCTTACAGCAATAAGCAAGGCTTGATTAAGCAAGTGACTGATCACATTACACCATTATCTCACGTTTCTAACAAGGAAGCCAGAGCCTTTGCTAAGAAGTTATTGGGTAAGGATATCTACTTCAATTGGGACGCTCCAAGAGTCCGTGAGGGTTACTACAGATACCAAGGTGGTACCCAATGTGCTGTTAACCGTGGTGTTGAATTTGCACCATACTCTGACATTATTTGGATGGAATCTAAGCTTCCAGATTACGCACAAGCCAAGGAATTTGCTGAGGGTGTCAAGGCTAAGGTTCCAAATCAATGGTTGGCTTACAATTTGTCACCATCTTTCAACTGGAATACCGCTATGGCCGTCGCTGATCAAGAAAGCTATATTAAGAGATTAGGTAAGTTAGGGTACGTCTGGCAATTCATTACTTTAGCTGGTTTACATACCACTGCTTTAGCTGTTGACAAGTTCTCTAGGGAATACGCAGAATTGGGTATGAAGGCCTACGCTCAAAATGTTCAAAAGCCAGAAATTGACTTAGGTGTTGAAGTTGTTAAGCATCAAAAGTGGTCTGGTGCTGAATACATTGACAACTTGTTGAAGACCGTCACTGGTGGTGTTTCTTCAACTGCTGCCATGGGTAAGGGTGTTACTGAAGACCAATTCAAAGAAAAGTTATAACTAAAATAGCCTGACTCGACAATTTAATCAGTCTGTTATTTATTATAATTCACAAATTTGTTTTTCTATCTAGCTCTTGTGTTTTTTGTATCAATATAAATTCGTTGATACATAAAAAAACAATGTAGTTCTCCAGTAGTTTTGTTGACTTATAACTCTGATTTGATCACTCTGATTCTCAGAAACATGTGTAGTGCAAAATTTGGAGTCTTAATATAACTGCCTAGTTCATAACCCCTTAATTCGAGTTTTATTGAATGTATTGGAATAAGCATCCAAGGCTGCTTTTGCTGGTACATACAGAACAGTAAAAAGAGCAGGTTAAAGCTTGGAAATATAACCAGAGAAAATAATGGTTTCCTTAGCATTGATAAGCAACCTGAAAATTTTTCTAACGCTCTTCATTACTGGAAAAGGATTGATATTAAAAATACTGATCATCTGCTCATCTGTACTATCATGAGCAACAGAAACACCAGCATTCAAATATTACGCAATTAATAATAAATAACATAGTAATCTATAAATAATCATTAAATTAATCATTAGTATTGATAAAAAGTTATAAATATCAGTACAGTACAAAACCCAGTTGTCATGATAAACGGCACTACTACTCTAACTATAATGCAAGCGTTTCGTACAATGCTTCGACTACGGCAAATTATTCCTCTTCAGAACTTTCGGAGCTCAGGTCATCCTCGTCGTCACTTTCTTCTGCTGGATTAACACCCTGAGCACCATTAATTTCATTGGAATTAACTTTAGAAGTATTGTTAAGAATATCAAGCTTTTTCTTCAATTCTTCAATTTGTTTAGCTTGTTCAGCTTCGGTCAAGTTTTTTGCCTTCTTGGTAGTTGGTTTACCATTATCCTTTCCACCCACATTCCGTGACTTGCCATTCGATTGACCATTACCGTTTGCAACGCCACTTGCTTTCCCCTTCTTCTTCGTGAAAATCAGGTTGTACAACTTAAGAAGAGTTTCATTGTCCAGTTGATCCATATCTAGTTCAATTTCTTCGCCGTTTTCTGTATTGATATTCAGAGCAGCACCTATGATAGAAATGACTTGATTCAATTTAGCTTCAGGTAACTCTGACATTATCTCGCTCAATTCCAGCTTCATTTCATATGTGAGAGTTTCAGGTTTCTTTCTTTTAATTGTCTTGTTCTTCTTGACCCTTTTCTTTGATAGAGAAGCAGTACGTTCTTTTCTTAATCTATCTGCTTCTTCTTTCTTCAATTTCAGTAATTCACCCTTCATTCTGTCTATCTGTTCTTCCAGAAAAGTAATGGCTGGGTTGGTAACAGTGTTTTCATCGATTTCGACTTCTTCTTCTGATTCGAATTCGGAATCTTCGTCATCGGTCACTTGTGGTGGTGTTGGTGGTGTGATTGGTCTGTCTATCCACTTTTTGTCAAAGATGGCTTCCAATCTGTGACCCATCATATTCACGGCGGTTCCTTCTGGGTTAAAGATGTAACAATTCTTAAACACTAAACGAATATCCTTTTCAAACTCATCGGCATGTTCGTATTGGTTGTTATTAAGTTTGTTCTGTATGGTGGAAAAGTCCATTGGTTCCTTAACATAGTCAAAGTAAGTTGGGCAATTCAAAGCAACAGGGTCAACTGGCTCCAAAAATGGGTAAGAGAATGTCTCGTATTTTTTCGATGTCAATTCTTTTAACACTTGCTGGCAGAATCTTAATTCGGCAACAAACTTCTTCTTTCTAGGTCTAGTGTCGTATGGCATATCTTTTGGTTTAGGTGGGTGAATCTCTCTCTTAGGTCTGCTACCACCATTGTTAGATCCTCTCCTGATAGTAGGAACACCTTCCGAATTTAACTGGTTTTCATTCTTCTTTCTACCAAGTTGTGCCTTGTCAGTCTGGGGTAATTCTCTTGGGGGCATTGCCAGAATGTGCTTCTCAAAGGAAGCTTGAATGTTTCTGGCCATTTGTGAAATGCCTGCATCTGTACCATTAAACTTAATACAGTTTTCAATCATCAAGTTAAAATCATCAATATATTGTTGGATATCTTCGTAAGCTGAGGCATTTAGCTTTCTTTCGATCGTTGAGAGATCCATTGGTCTTGTGATGTAATTGTAGTAGAATGGAATCTTCAACTTCTCTATGTCAACAGGTTGTGTAAATGGACCCGCATCCTTCATTCTTTTAATAATCTTGATGACTTTGCTGGCAAACAGTTGCTGATGTTTAGGAATTGGGTTTGATGGAAGGTTATTCATATCTGGTTCAACAGGTGGTTTGGGAGCAGGTGTGGAGGGCACAGGAATGGTTTGCTGCGTTGTCTTGACAGTGGAGCCTTCATCTTCAACTGCCTTAACTTCTTCCTTTGTTTCCTCAAGCCTTAGCTTCTTTTCACTTGGCATCTCGCTCAAATCATCGGACATATCAAGACTATGTTTCGTGGATTCAGTTATTGAAGTACCGGCTCGGTTTTCTGAATCCAATTCTTTGTTATCGATGTCCATTTCATTGGAATCTTGACTTGAAGTCCTTGGTGTAGTGCTATCCATTTACTGTGAAAAAATAATGGCAGATTCAAAAGTAACCCTACTTTCTGCTTTAGGCTAAATTCGCGATCAAAATCAATAAATCTTTTTTTGTAATATTTCAGGAATTTTCTATTCTTAAATATTAAAAAAAAATCTAAAGCTGTCGACGGAAAGTCATCAGCATCCGTGCACAATTTTACGCAGGTCTCTTTCTGAAACTCGTAGTATTTTGCGTAAACCTGAGCACGCTACAGAAAGGATTTTCTGGAAGCCGTTCGACGATTTTTATCAAAAAGACTCTTCCGATTGTTGATTAGAAATTTTCTATATCTTCTGAGAGAAATGTGTTACTTAATCTAGTACTTTAGCAATTGTTTCCTTTAAAAGACTTTGGTTGAAAGATTGTTAAGGAGTTTACGCCAAAATGCGACGTTGTTATTTTCTGTCCCTAGCGCCTATGCATTTTCCTAGTAGGGTTAAAAAATAGACTTAACTTGTCAGAATTTTGCAAATATTTAAATTGGGATGACCGCGTCGCGTTTGCTGTGTTCAACTCGAAATTTCAAATATTTATAACCCGCGTCAACTAAATTGGGTACTTTCTCTTATGAACTTAAGCGAAAACACTAGCAGCACAGTTACAAGATACATCTATCAATAACTAGTTACCACTATTGACTTTTCTCCTATTCTCCACGAATGATGGATATTTGGTAGTGACGTATTTGCAATTAATTTTCTGAAATAAAACAAAGTTAAAGGTACTCTATATATATATATAACACAACAATATGACCTTTGTCCACAGGTCCTTTCAAGAAATCGTAAATCGTGATGGTATAACAACACCTAAAACAGTACAGCGGGCCACGCACTCAAAGATCTAATTAATTGTGTAAAATATATTCAAGAATTTGCTATTTAAAAATGGACTAATAAAATTAAGTTCCAACTTCTATAAGTGTATGGATAGGATATCATTTGAACTAAATGGTTGATTACAAGTTGGGCACTTCCTCATGCGGGCACTGATTCTTTCTTGGGTACATTCCTTACAAAAGACATGACCACAAGTCTTGATGGCTGTATTCTTCCAGTTCTTCGAACATAATGAGCAATATATCAACGATCTGTACGAGTCCAATTCAACAGATCCTGATGATTGAGAAGCCCTGGTTGAGAGTTGATAGCATTGGCTTTTGTTCTTTGATTCAGCAGTTGATAACTTTAATTCTAACTCAGATATTTTACTTAGGTATTCCATCTTAGTAGCTGTGAGTTCATTCAATTGGTTAGTAGAGTCTAGGTTCTTCTTTACTTCTAGATTGAGAGAGTTCGTTAGCTTGGTCATACTAAGGTCATTCTTCACGATGGTTGCCTTTTGCATTTGTACTAGTTTTTCCATAGCTAAGTTCTTATTAATTTGGTTTGTGAGTTCTGAATCTTGTGATTTTCTAAAGTCTTCAATAGAACTAATTTTCAATTCATACTTTTTGTTGAGATCCTTCAGTGTCTTGATTTCGGCGATCATGGAGTCCTTGGTTCTCATCACAGCAAAATACTTTTCGTCAGCTTTCTTCTTCTCAACCTTGTACTTGTTTAAGATTGAATCATTTTCAATAATTTGTTGGAATTTCTTGAAGTTGACAGTCTGGAGATTTTTGAATAATATTTCAAACTCTTTCAGCTCGTTAGCCAAGATCATGTTGCTTCTTCTGAGCTTACCAACATCCTCTTCACCACTCTCAGGCGAAGTTACAGAGTCCCACTTTTCTTCTAAATTGAAAAGATCAATAACCGATTTTTGTATTTCCAGCGTCTTGTTCAGCTCCTTGATGATTTCTTGAGAATCCTTTGAGCTTTGAAGGATATTAACCTTTGCAAGGAGATCGTCCCTTGCTGTTCTTATTCTTGTCAAGTCCATCTCTAACTTCTCACACTGACCTAGTACCTTTTCTTTCTCTTCCTCAAAACTCTTGATAATAAAATCATGATGTTCGTTGACTCTGAGCTCGTTCTTGTTAAATTTTTCAAGTAGACCTTCGAACTTTTTATTAATCTCGGCGTATTCTCCATTTAAAGTGTCATAATCTTTGACAAGGTTGAGATAGACATCAGAATTTTTTACTTCGATCTCTTCTCTCTTCGATTGATGCAACAGGTTAATTTGTTCATTTAGTTTCTGGTTAGAGTTGATTTGTTCGTCAAGAAGTCTCTTCTGAGTTTCAATTGTGGCAGAGTATTCATCCAACTTGTGTACAATCTCATCTGAGCTTGTTTTATCCATCTTTGTTGTTACAGTAGTGTGCAAAATATGGTTCATGTCCTTCTCTTCCTCTGAGGCTTGTGTTTCTTCGGTCTTTGGTTTATTTCTATTCAATGATAATGAATTTGCTCTGTCGTTTTCTCTGACAGAAGCCAAATAATGGTCGTTCAGCTGAGCATATGAGGCACGGAGTTTCTTGTTATCAAGTAACAAACTATCAAACTGTGTTTGCAGTTCAGTTAATCTCAAGTTCAAGTCACTGAATTCTGCTGGTACTCTCTCTTCAGTGAAAGAAGACACATAATTCGACAAAGAATCTAATGCTTTCTTTAAAGATTCGTCCGATCCATCTTCAACCAGTTTTTCAAGACCCTGAAGAGAATGATTTTTATCAAAAGGCTGCAGATATCTTATAAGAGCTCCAAATGCGTTTCTGACTGATAAAAATTTGGACTTCAGAAGTTCAGCCTCCACTGAAGTTGTTTCCAAGGACATTTTTAAAGTGGTACATTTGGAACGAGCCAGATTCAATTCTCTGAATATAGCCTCCTTTTGAAAAAACACCACGTCTTTCAAAGTCAGTGGACCTGACTCACTTAGTTCCGCGAGCTTTATTCTTTTGAAATCAGGATCCTTAGAGTCACTTGCTCTTTTCTCAGCCATAATAGTTGTCTTTATGATCCCTTGATGTCGTTCTTCACAGAAAGCGTTCTTGACAATAAACGATTGGACAAAGTTGAAGCAGGATGGAATGCTGATATCTTTTTAATCGTTGTCCTTGATGGTCTTGCAACTTCAGATCTATCCGAACCTTTTTCTGTGTTTAAACGTTTTCTGGTTACAACCTTTTTCGCTTGCTTACCATTGAGGTCCAGCCAGCATTTTATTTAACTTGTTATGTTTTCCACTAGCGGCCGAAAATATAAATCGACAAAAAATATATTATTATATTTTCACGTGGTTTATATCTAGGTCTGACTGCACATCTGATACTTTTTCGATCGTTATACATCCGATGAACAGGTTCTGATCCAATACACTGGATGTATCGCTATGTCTGTATTCTAAATTTTCTCATTAACTGAATTTTAAGGAGTTTCTACATAACATATAATATTTACTCCTTCGAAAAAAAAATGATTTCTTTGTTTGTTATCACAGCGTCACTGGTTCTTTTCTTGTTGGTTGACTCGCAAATGATTGAAGTTCAGTTGAATGCAAACTGGGATAACCCCCCATTCCAGTTAGGTCTTCTTGAAACACTGGCATCGGAAAATGAAGATCTTTACCTGACTACATTTGCTGAAATAGCATCATTCGCTATAATTGATCCTCTAGACGAGGATGAAGAAATCGAGCCTGGATTTTGGTTCACGGATACTGACCTATATGAGAATGTATTCGGTTCCTTTTCGAGTGAAGATATTGAACAATTTGATGATGCTTTTGCTTCAAAAAACCATTTATCAAGAATCATTTCACACTACAAGCACTATGATGAGGTTGTCCTTCCTATGTTAGAAGCTGAACTAATCAAGAAATGTGGCACGACGACTGAATCATGGGTGCAATTCAATGAGGCTATCTACTGTAAACCAGATGACATATATGCATTGATGTCAGATAATAATTCCTGCCAAGACAGAATGCTTCCATTTGATAGAGTTATTGGTGAATATGGGCCATTGCTTGTGTTTTATGCTAATGTCAACGATGCTAAATTCAAGCAGTTCGCTTCAAATCTTTATGATAACTCCAGATTTGGAAAAAATAGATTTGTTATGAGATATATTCCTCAATATGTAAATATCTAATGGCATTTTGTTATTTTTTGTGAAATCTTTGACAAGGTATGATATATTTGACTTCATCAAAAGACTTTAGTCCAGAGTCAATATGGTTGAGCTACAATGAAGAGTTTAAACCGCTCAATAATCTGCTGTACCCTAAAGAAATATTGGTTGATTACGTCCATGGAATGGATAAACTATAAACCTAGATCTACAGGTATAAACTCCAAAAATAGCCATTACATCTAAGTATTTACTACAATGGTAAACTGAAAAAGGAATCCATGTGAATATATATTAGAGTACGGAATTAAGCAATCTTATTATTACCAGATTCTAGAGTGTATCAAATGTGATTGATCGGTCAAAATTTCATGAGTTAAATTGTTCATTTCACCTGATTTTGATGTCTTACCGTTTCCATCTAGTTCACTCTCGTCTTGACTGTTTAGAATTGTATTTACGGTATAGTCAAAAGGTCTCGTAGAGTATGATGGTGGATCAGTCATTCTATTTTCACTGTAGGTTCGATAATTTTGCAAGTGTGAGAACAAACCCGTAGTCTGTAAGCTTTCATTATATAGCGAAGAGGTGCCTTCATTATGACAAATACTTGATAGTGACAAAGCAACGGTTGAACTATTTGTTAAATCTTCATCCGAATAATCAATTTTTTCTTTAAAATACTTGATGATCATCTGATTATCAACGAAGACTTCCGGGTAGCACTTTTTAAGAATTTTCAAAATTGAAACTATAAGGTACTTCAAACTTGTTGTGACCTGATTTGAACTTCTCCTTGACAAAACCGATAAAACGGCCATCAAACATATTCTAGAGATATCCATTGCAAATAAATTAAACTGTATTGAAGAACCTGATAACGTTCTGAACAATTTCGACGAGTCACCCAACATCTTAAACATCTTCAAAAAGTTAACAGAATTCTCATCATTTTCAACATCGAGAAGAAACTTAAACGAGATGACCATGAATTGTAATTGTAGTCTAACATAATTGGATTGTGTGAGTGACTTCCCAACTAATTGGTATTCAATTTCTCTTATAAAACTATTGTCTTCTTTGATATTGAGCTCTGTTGTCTGAAAGTCTTCTAATGAGCAAATATTATTCTTGTAAACATTATCAGAAAGTATGTTGACATCGTTAAGACATTGCACTAATTTTATAAATTTATCAAATGTTTTCAAATTTGAAGTAGAATTGCTGGAATTTATCAAGCTCGAGATACGAGGAATGTGGTAGCTATCGAATGTTGAGAGGAATCTGAGATTTGAATGGCCAAATACCAAATTATTCAAAATGTTCAACGTATAACTTACCCAGTATAACTTTAATCTGACTCCATAAATATTACACTGACCAAATGGCTCAGAACTTGGGTTTTGAACATTGATCTTGGTCAGATTGTTGTAATTCAAGTGAAGGCCCATTCCTATTACCTTAGTTAATGATAAGTTACTGAGATTGGTGAGAAGCGTTTTGTGACGATTTTCTTGAATTCCGTTCGATTGTAGTAACTGCAGAGACAATAATAAAACTTGGAAGTTAATAATTGTATTGTTTTGATGAAAATTTGTAAGACATATCAATTCGTAAATGTCTTTAAAAGGAAATCTGTGGGTATTTAATTGTGCAATAAGAATTAGAACTGTGAGGAAATCAATCTCAGTATCACTTGAGTTCTTTAGAAAACCTAACGTGATCAAAGACTCATCATTTCTATATCGGAAGAAAGTTTTGTACTGGTTGTAGAATAGATCCTCATCAAGAATTGGTAAGATTGAGTTAAAAGTCTCGAAATGATTTGTAATTATTAGATCTAATTCATTTTTGGTTGGGAAGGTATCTGTGAAGTTCTCCAATATCACTTCAGATACTGAAAATGAGCTCGATTTGCGTGGAAAGTGTGTTTTTTCTTTAATTTTGTTTACTTCAATTCCCTGACTAGCGCATACATTGTTGTAAAGTGTTTGGAATGAGTTCAATCCAACATAGCAGTCTTCCAATAAGATGTTGTCATATCTAAAGAAATTGAGAGATATTGAGTTCTCATCATGGACCGGAAGCATCTTATTTGAAGACTGTGTATTTTCTAAACCAAAACTGTTCACATTTCCTTCAACAGAAGTAACAGACGATCTTTGCTGCTTAAGTAGGTCATTCTGATGTATTAGCTTTGCATTCTCGTTTTGTAAAGCAATCAAACTTTTCTCTAGTGATTCTGTATAACACTTGGGGAAAGAGCGTCTTGTTAATTTATCAGACGTCACACAGTTGTAACCAATACCCAGACAATTCGTACAACTTGGAATCTTACCATCACATTTGATTTTCTTGATACGACAGCGATCACAGGCTTGTGAAGTCCTTGTTATTAAACCTCTCCTTGAAGTGGCTTTGATGAGTTTGATTTGTGTTTCTGGTTCTGTCTTTGAAGAATTGGTTTGTTCTGTCATTGCAAGATTTGAAAACGATATAGGTCTTTATCTCTGCAATTAATAAATTGTGTACGACCAAGTCGAGAATTTGAAACGATTTTCCTCTTTTTATATGGGCTAAAGATTGGTCAACCCAGCGCTTAAAACGCACTTCTTAATTTTATTTTCATCCATGGGGAGAGAAATATTTAAGCAATTAGTGATTACTTTGGTTGTGTTCCGCTTGGCCAGAATATTAAACAAGAATCTGGGGCAACTTATGTTGCAGGTAGTCAGGATGATTAAATGAATCCGCGGATCAAGGTTGCCACAAAAATAACGCACTGGTCATGCTTCCTATATACATAGTCTTAAACTTTGAGACTTGGAGATACACTGACATCTAGTTAATTAAGCGGCCACCATGGTCCAGGTGGTAACTATTACTTCTGAAAATTATACCAGGCTCAAAAAAAAAAATCATTAAGTAGTAGGTTTTAAAAGAAATCAAGGAATCTTTTTTTCTATGTTCTAAGACTTTAAGTTCTTCTATTATCTATTATAGCTTCAGCCTTAGGTGGTGCCCATATATGTTTATATATCACAAAACTCTACCAGCTTGCTCCATAGTTTCTGGTGCCTGACCTGTATTTCAATAAGAATTTCATGAATGTTGATCTTGTTATATATATTGAGAGAGAACTAAGCTCGGGGGTTGGGGTTCATACACTAATTACAAAGTACATCTCTTACTAAACTGTTTTGAGATTTAAATATATTTATATATTTATATAAATAAAAAGGTTGTACTACATTTAATCTCAAATTTATATTATAGCTTTACATATAAAAAAAATATATATTTAAGTGCACTTAATTAATATATTTTAATTAAATTTTTATTTTATTTTAATTATATTTTTATTTTATTTTAATTGATCTATTTTAAACAAACCTACGCTGAAATAATATGTGATACATTTCGATTTAAACTTGAAGATGTAGTAATCACCACTCCAATTTATCTATAATTAATTTTTAAATTTAAAAAACCTGAATATATATTATAAGTAAATTTACTCGAATATATATATTTTCACAATTAATTAAATTTTGAAATTTATATATATTTTATAAACGAATTTATATTAAGATATTTTTTGGTGAAAAAATATTAGCTTTATAATTAAATATTATTAATATAAGTTATTTCAAATTATAATGGGAAAGATCTATTTTTTATTCTTAAGTTATTTAATTTATTTTTTATACTTATATTCAGTAATGAAGGTTTTTATGAGGGGTAGAATTATATTAATATTGTTATACAATACTGATACATAATAGAAGTACAATCTTTCTTATATAAATTTTAATAAATCATCAGTGGTGTAAATTAAATAATACTTGATATAAATACCATTCATATAAAACTAAAATACAAGAGCTCCAGACCTTGAACGACCTTCTCTTTCTAATGGAGGAACATCCACATCAGGCGCTTCTGCAAGAGGAACACTACCCATAAGACCCTTGCTTTCAGCAAAAGTGGAGGACCTGGAATATAAAGGATCTTCTTGGAAGTATTCATCAATTATAGGATGAAGCAAAACTGTTTGATTCTTTATTGTCAAAACAGAGTTAGTTGGAAGTGCTATCCAGTCACCCCTTTCAAAGGTTAAAGGTTCAGAGGCAACCATAATGACGTTCTGCCCTCTGTCGAGTCTTTCCATTCGATATTGGTTTGGTTCATATTCAACAAAACTACTTCCACAGCTGAAATGTAAGGAAGCTGCTTCTTCGGTTTTTGATGTAATGTATCTAGAAACCACAACCGAGCTACCATCTGTTACGGCGAAGTTTAGTAGAGATGGATCACTGGTCCCCTTAGTCCAATCTTTGATATATTCTATAGTTTTTAACAAGGCTTGACGAAGAATCTTTGGATCAATTTTGTTATTGCCGTTCGGATCACACCCAAGCTTATCCAATGTATCAAGAAATAAAGCGAAACAACATTCACTATCTGTGGATCCTTGAATAAAAAGAAAATACTCATCCTTAATATGATTGATTAGTCTTCTTTTTACCTGGTTAAAGTTGGAGATACCACCATTATGCATGAACATAAGGTTCCTGAAAGTAAAGGGGTGACAGTTTGTTTCAGATAAAACACCATATGTTGATGCTCTAACATGGGCAAAGACAAGGTTTGATTTAGTTTTCTCTGCCAAAGTTTCTAAGTTCATATTGTTCCAAGCTGGTGTGATAGCTCTAAATAGACATGGTCCAGCCTCTTCAAGGTCAGGGTCCAAAGAATAATACCCAACACCAAATCCATCACCATTTATTGGACGTCTTCTATCAAGCCTGAGTCTACTATCAAAGGATTGATTAATGATAGAGTGTGCTGGTCTTGTAAGAAGATGGGAGAGAAGTATTGGATCTTTACCTGTAGGAAACGAATTTGTTAGTCTCATGAGAATGAAGATAAATTAAAATCAATGAACTAACCTTTAAAAATTAGGAATCTACACATATGTGTTGAATTTAGTTTGTTACTGTTGGTATAAAGTAGATTATGATTAAGAAATAAAGACTCATCACTTGATCTATTTATTATCTCTAAATAGCTTTTGACCAGACCTACCAAGAGCGTGCGTGCAATGGCGAAGCGACAGCGGGATTGTCGCAAAATCACGTGGAAGCTTTGAGGCAGAATCAAAATGATAACTATGATATGTAAATCTCAGAACAGAAGTATGTATTTGAGTTTAACATCAAAATAATTGTCTTTATCAAGAATGAAACCAACCAAACCTGATTAGTGATTGAATCTTCCTTCCTACCTCCTTCTTTCTGGACATCGCATTCACACTTAACATATCACGTGATATAAATATCATCTATTCGGCGCGATGTGTGACAGACCTGATTTTTTCTTGAGGATTTACAGATACATAGACCTTCAGTTGATCTTGATACTCAATCTTGAAACAAACTGAATACTTGAGTAATACAAACTACCTTAAAATAGTCATGGTCTACCAAGGATTTGGACTTGAATATGCTGGGGGTGGTTCTCCGAAGAAACCATATGCTGAAATGACTCAAGAGGAACAGGCCGAAGAAGGTGCCAAACAGATGATTGACTTCATGGTCTCGTGTCCCGGAAAGTCAGCTATTTCTGGTGTTACAGGGTTTGCTCTTGGTGGTGTTTTTGGTTTGTTTATGGCAAGTATGTCTTATGATACTCCTATGGGTGGTGGTCTGCCGGGTGCTCCTACTAATCCAATATCCGATTTGCCATTAAAGCAACAGATGAAGATCCAATTCACAGATATGGGTAAAAGATCATGGTCAAGTGCGAAGAACTTCGGATATATTGGTATGATATACGCAGGTGTGGAGTGTGGAGTCGAGTCATTGAGAGCCAAAAACGATATATATAACGGTGTTGCTGCTGGTTGTATAACTGGTGGTGGTCTTGCGTATAAAGCTGGCCCACAAGCAGCTGCGGTTGGTTGTGCTGGGTTTGCTGCTTTCAGTACAGCGATCGATCTCTATATGAGGAGTGAACACAGCAAACCTCCAGTTAACGACTATGATGAATAAGAAGTGCATACCTCATAGATCCTGTATATAGTGACTGTTTGTTGAGGTTTATTCCATGTATAATATGTTCAATAGAACCCACTTTTATTTACACTATCCTGATCCTAAATTCAAATTTGAGGAAAGGGAAACTATTAATCTAGAAAAAAAGTCCAGAGACATAGTTCAAACCTAGCATTACTAGAACTTATTTTTGAAAACCAGTGAAACATTCGACAGCACTTTCTTTGTATTGAGTTTGACTATGCCGCGGATGGGGAGAAAATATTCAAGGAAATCTATCTTCCACACACTTCCCAACTTATTAGATAACGACCCTTTACAATTAACTAGAAACGCCTTTTCAGATTATAATGTCAAACTACGAGAAAATAAACGAAGACACTACTGATTCTTATGAAAAAAGAGAGAATACATTACACTTAAAAGGTGTCGACAATCTTGCTACTTACGATATCAAAGAATACATCCAAAGATATATATCTGACCTGGAGTTTAAGGTTGAGTGGATCAATGACTCCAGCCTAAACATCGTGTTCGAAGACGAAAAGAGTGCATTGAAATCACTTATTGATCTGACAAGTGCCTCTGAGGACAAGTCTTTGGACTCCACGGTTGAAAGAAGAGCACAAGTGTTCGACAACTTAAAGCCTGAGATTGACTTTGTTATCAGAATCGCAAACACTTCCGACAAGAAGGTAAAGAATGCTGCTATTTACTCAAGGTATTATTTGTTGAATCCAGAAGAGCAATCCAAGTACAGAAGAGATAATATAAATTACAAAAACAGAGACTTGAGATCCGAATTCAGAGAAAGAGAACAAAGACGAAAGAGAACAGCCATAGAAGCTGATGATTTGTTCCCGTCACTCTTGAAGAAAAGTGAAAGCAGAGACAAATCCCAATCACTGAAGGATGTCGATATGAAAGAAACTTCCGTGCTCTTTGGTGAAAATGATCTGTTCTCGAGAATTAAGCCTAAGGTCAATGACTCTGAAGATCTCTTCTCAAGAATAAAAGCAAAACCGTAAAACATGTCGCATTATTACTGTATTGTTATTTTTATGAAATGGGAAACTGTTTTCTACATGTTAATAAATCCAATCGTAGCTAAATTAAATTATTATAAAGATCAAATTACAGGAAAAAATATAGAAAGAGACAGAGAAATGAAGAACTTAAAAGTATGTCTTACCTATAAGATTAAGGCAATACCGGCAGCGAATGCACCACCTAAACCGATGTTGTAAATGGCAGCACCATTGGAGGCAGCCTTGTTAACATCAGTGTTATCGTTGGTCTTATCGAATCTACCATATCTGTGGGTAGAATCCGAGTTAGAAGAGGTGGTGGCAGCAGAAGTCTTGTCAAATCTACCGTACTTGTGTGTAGAGTCAGAGTTGGAAGAAGTGGTAGCAGCTGAGGTCTTGTCGAATCTACCATATCTATGAGTGTTGGATAATGTAGTGGTTGTTGTGGCAGCAGAAGTCTTGTCGAATCTACCGTACTTGTGAGTGGAGTCAGTACCTGATGGGGTAGTTTCAGCAGATGTTTTGTCGAATCTACCGTATTCGTGAGTGGAGTCAGTGTTTTTTGGAGTCACTTCAGCTGAGGTCTTGTCAAATCTTCCATATACGTGAGTGTCAGTTGAAGTGACAGTCTCTTCAGCAAGAGCAGAAGCAGAGAAAGCAATGACAGAAACAATAGTTGAGGTCTTCATGATGATACAATAGCTCGAAAATCACCTTTATTTGTCTATATAATAATGTGTACGGGAAATAGTTGATCGAAATTTCAAGAAAGTCAGATTTTTTAATCTTCTTCAGAAGCCTGCTGCATAGGTGCGTTCAAACCAGCTACGAAGACGTTATTTCTCTTTTGTGAAGCCCACAGCTTTAGTACATAAGTGTGGGATCTGCGCGGAACTTGATCCGTGGGTAGTAACTGTATACGACCTTAGAATTACCGTTTTGGTCAACTACTGGTCCCGAAATGGACATTTTCATCATCCGCGCTAGAAAGAGACAGAATGGTAAAATGTAGAGCTTTTTTCACCGCAAAACATGCTGTTAAATCACTTTTGAGAATTTTATATATATATGGTGCTCTCTTTCGAATAAGTCAAATGGTTTATATCTTCCGAAATAGTGTTTGGGTTGTTTTATTGATCTACCGGTTTGAAATCAACAGTATATCATAAAATCGATATATCGTTTTCGGCTTTCGATTAAGCCCGCAAAAATCCATAAACATATCTTACCAATGCGGAAGCACAAATGAGCGAATTAGGTTAAGACAGGCAATTCCTTATTTGGAAATTACTATGACGGAAACGTACAGAAAAAAAATGCATAAAAGTACTCAAATTATTATTTTAAACTATACCCCATTAAACACATAATATCAATTAAATTAACAGAATGTGGTCTCAAACTCAACCTTGTTAATATCAAAGTCGTCTTTTCTTCTTGATATCCAGACATCCTCGTTATCAAAATATTTCCATGTCGTTGTCTTTTCTAAAGAGTTGGAGTTTTCGTCTGGTGCTTTGATCTCCTCATATTCCTTGTACCATTTCTGAGAAACCCCGTCAAACTTCCAACCCTTAATAACTAATGCATTAGCACTCAACAATTGGATGTAGTTACTTTGCTCGTAGTAGAAGTTATAGAATAAGGTGGATTCATCTAACTTACCCACAATATTTGAGTAATATAGATCTGTTAACGGTTCTTGGGGATATGCCAATGGGGTTAAATGTGGCTTTTCTGCTTCATATCTTGATGGTTTATCAGAATCTAAAGAGTCCGGGCAGTTGAGAAGGGACGTTTCAAGATATTTAGCAATATCAGAAAATGTTCTTGGAGATGCGATAAACTGTTTAACTTTTTCATAGTTTGGAACTAAATCTTCATAGACTTTACCAATTTGACCATCGACTTTGCCCTTTGATGTTGACAATGAAACCTCTCTGGATATTTCAGACGAGGTAATTGCTGGAGATACTGATTGATTGGCACTGCTATCTGCAGATACTACCTGGGATGAGGTTTCTAGGGTTGTTGTTGTGGATGGAAAAATAGATGTTTTGATCTTTGGAGCAGAGGCGATGGAAGCGGTAGGAGAGGCTTGTGAAGTGGAGCTACCAGCAATGGTTGAAAATTTTAGGTCAGATTTTGGTGGTATTGATGGTTTGAGGTTTGTCATAAAAGCGCTTGAGGATGATAACCCAGGAGTAGTGCCTTTGATTGGCAGTGTACTGATGTTAGTGGTTACTGATCCAGTTGGCACAGACGTGGTTTTCAGCCCTGATTTTCTAGGAGTGCTATTTCCAGTAATAACAATTTGAGCCACATTTGCTGTGGAAGATGCACTTGAAGTTGGTGCCTGTTCAGGATCGGATTCAGAAGGAACTTCCCCTAAGTTTGCAAAAGTATCATCAAAATGCTCCAATCCTAGTTCATCGTAGATGCCATCATCTTCTGCAAAGTCAGCTTCTTCGTTTGATTCAACGTAATACTTTATATCGTCTTGAAGATTATTAACCTGATCAGCATCCAATCCATCATTTTCCAAGACTCTAAGAATCTTTTCAAGCTTCTCTTGATGCCAATGGTGCCTAGACAACTTTTCACGAAGTAAATCAACCTGTTGTTGCTTATTGATATCCAGCTTTTTGCCCTTTTTTACAAAACTTTGTATCTGATCGGCCTTCGCCTCGAGCTTCTCACACTGTCTTTCTAGCTCATCTATCATCTGATGTAAAAAATCAGCAGATTCACTCTTTTCCTTCTCCTTTGGGTCAATTCTTTGCATACTTAAACCTTCTTTGGAAAACGCCTTGGTTTTCATATTCTTCTCAACAACTTTGAACCTCTCCATAGCATTTTCAATGGATTTTCTATTCTCCAACAGTTGATTTTTCTCCTTGACCTCGTTGCCACTTAACCAAATCTTGATCTGATCTCTTTGTCTTTGAAGTTTCTTGATTTCTCTCTTAAGATCACCTTCAAGTTTTTCCTTTTGGGACTGTGAATCACACCCCTGAAGCTTATCATAATAACCATCAAATATCTCAAGACCTTCCTTCACCTTCTTAAAGACCTTATCAATTTCCTGCAAAAGCTTTCTTTGCGACATTCTCTTTAAAATTTTTGATTTAAAAAGTACTTCGTGTTCGAAAATAGACTTAAATTAAACCCTACTACTTTCAAATTTCTGGTCTGCGTGAATACATCTTGTATAATCTTTTGTTCTACGGACTCATTTCCGGCCACATTTTCGTTATTGTATCATATAATCACGTGATAAACCGGGTAATGCCCATTCGGAAGGGTACAATATGCAAAGGCATTATCAAAATCAAAATCGTCATGGACTTCTTCTACCATGATATTAATATCCTTCTTGAATCCTAATAGAAATTTGCAGAGAATCAAGATGTCAGACTCGCTTACTAATCCTAAAATATCAGTTGCCTTTGTTTGTCTTGGAAACATATGTCGGTCACCAATGGCAGAAGCTGTTTTCAAACATATTGTTAAACTAAATGGTATATCTGATAGATTTCACATAATAACATCTTTCGGTACCGCTGCCTACCATATTGGGGAACTACCTGATAGCAGATCTTCTAGAACATGCCTTAATAATGGTGTTCCTGTCGACCACAGAGCCCAAAAAATCAAATCGAAACATTTTGATGAATTTGACTTCATTATTTGCATGGACCATAGCAACTTGAATGACTTAAAAAGCATGAAACCAAGTTCTTCCAAAGCCAAAGTCTCGTTATTTGGTGACTACAATACGGATCAAAAATTTAACACTATTGTTGATGACCCTTACTATGGAGGATCTGATGGTTTTGAATATAATTTCCGTCAAATTTGGTACTTTAGTGAAGAGTTCATCAAGAAAGAGCTTTCTATTGTATAGGAGACCAAGGATCTGAATCATTCTGAATGAGTTTTTGAACTTACACTAATTTTTTTTTACAATTTCAAGTGTCAGGGAAGGCCCATTCGTACTATCATGGATTGTTACAATCAGTATATATTTCTAAGGAAAGTTTACCCAGATTTCATTTATTGTTAAATTCTCTTTCCAAGAAATTTTAATCACGTGATTTGAATATGTGGCGATACCCACAAGGGTGTAAAAACAACCCTTAAATTTGAAACTAACGAGATACTGAAGAGTGATTGATTATTGACTGGATACTAAAAACAGAAACTCTAAGTTATAACCTACCACATAAGGTTTATAAAAAGTGCATACAACAGACCATACTTAAGAATCTAAAACTTTACAGAACTTTGTCCAAACCAAAATTAGTACCGCTACACACTGAAGTCAAATAATTCCCGTTTCCATTTAGATGCATGTAAGAAATAACCTAACAGTGATTTTAGACAGCTCGTGAGTTTATTTTTTTTGTTACCTAATATAGATGATCAGGGAATGCCATAATCCTTGAGCTTACTTGGCGTGAATCTTCTCTGTTTGAATATAAACATTTATAGGTATCTTTCTTTCTGAGGAATGTTATAACATAGGTGCATGCAAATAGCAAGGACTAATACTGATTCTACATTAAAGAAATACAAATTTACTCATTTACTAACAATTTCACACAAATTAGGGTGCCAGATACGTTTCAGAAGCCCAGTAAAATAGGCGATGAATCATTTTGGGATAGGATTCGATTGATCAATTCCATATCTGCTGCAACAGTTGTAACCCCAAAGAATGACGGAAAATTAATAAAAATTGGATCAAATGGAGAGATTTTGATTGCTTCTGAAACCACAATTCAGGTCTGGGATTGGATAAAGCCAGCCATACAGATTCGTGAACTAGAGGCCACATCCGAAATATCCCCCTCATTAAATGAAGAAACTCCAGAGACATCGCAAACGGAAAACCTCTGTCTCTATTTAGTTTCTTCTTCAGGTGAAATTGTGCATGCACCAAAAGATATTATAATCGATTTCCATCCAATTGAAATAAAACAAGATCGTAACTATTACAGAGTAATGGTGATTTCCCAAAATTCAGCAACTCAGAAAGTATCCGCTTTTATCCACGAGTTTGGACAGCTGTTCCCTGAATCCACTAGTGTCCCCTCCACCAGAACTCTGAAAATCCTTTCATCAACAAGAGAAGACAATAGATTTACTATTAAGACCACGAGGCGTTTCATATGTATATGCTCTAGTGATGGAACATTATCAATTTTTGATGAGGAAAAAGATTTTCTTCTGCAACTTGAAGTTTGTGTTAAGATAGAGAATATGCAACCTCTTTTTGACATTGTCGGAAACAAACTTCTCCATGTTCCAACTGAAAGTGATAAGTCAAAAACAGAATCTATGCGGGTAGTTGTGCCAGAGAGTGGAGCATCCTCATCAAAAAGGTTTTTGAATAATCTTGGAGACATCTCTTTCAAATCAATGGCCACAATCGTAAAGATGAAGAATTCAAATACATCAGAAATCAAGAAATCGTTATTGGACTTAGTCAGTGAGTCAACTAGAAGTAACAACGAAAAAGACACAAACAGAACAACGAAGAATTATAGCGTCCATATATTTGATTTGGAATCTAATTGCGAAATCGCGAGGTTTACACCGTTAAAAGGGATATCACTACTTTCAATATGTCCTTATAACACATGCATCATCATTACTGTATCAAAAGAAGGAGATGCAGTTTATAGATGGGATATTACTAAAGCCCCCAAGCTGGTTCAATTGCTAGATATCGGAATAACTGGACGAGCATCATCAGTTATGTCTCAAGTAACTTGGTCGTCTGCTAACAACGTCCAACTTCTTACTCGTACTTTCACATCTGTGATAAATATTGATTTTCTTGATTCAAATAAAAATTGGATTTTACCTGGATCACAATTCTCCAAGATGTTACCTATTTCATTAAATACAGAACAGGCATTGTTAATAATTGCTGCCTCTGATACTATCTACCTTATTGATCGAGAAACTGGCGTCTTGATCTCTCAATTCCAATTGCCTGAAAATTTAGTCCCGATAACATCACTCCCAAACTATATACCCTTATATCCAAGCGAAGAGATTATCGTGAGAGAAACAGTAATGACTTCCCAGAATATGCATTCCAATCCAAGTAAATTATCAATTCTTGAAAATTCAACTTATAACCAGACACCTATTTTAATGCGTGAACTAGATATTAAACCTGAATTAAGCCACCAAAAAGATAAGAACCTGTTTTGGAACCAATACAAGTTGAAAGATATAAAGGAATACTTCGAGGAGAAATGCGGACATGGAGATGAAATGGTTGAAGCAATACAAACCAAGCCATTATATTCTGAGTTAGCCAACGCAATCGATGGACTGGATTAACTAATGAAGCTACAGTTAGTGTATTATATAAATAATAGTTTATAATAATCTTGATGTGTATTTTAAATATAGGCAAGAGAAAAAAAAGGGGACGATATGTATCAAGAATGTCTAAACCTGATTGTGAACTTAGAAAGGTTTGTTCAAAGGAGATCTGACTTCATGACCCTTGTAGAAAGCAACAGTCTTTTGAGCTCTTTCAGCAACACCTTCTGGGGTAAATTCGAGGTACTTGTAAACGTCGGAGGCCTTACCAGAGGCACCGAATCTGGATAAACCAAATTGTTCGTGAGAGTACTTAGACCAACCGAATGGAGACAAGACTTCAACAGATAGGATTGGGACACCATCTGGAAGGACAGACAATTGGTATTCCTTTGATTGTTGATCAAAAGTATGACAGTCTGGGAAAGAAACAACTCTAGCGCTGATACCACTAGCCTTTAACAATTCTGTGGATTTAACAGCAATTTCAACTTCAGAACCAGTAGCCAATAAAATGACATCTGGGTTTTCGACATCTCTCAAGATGTAAGCACCCTTAGAAGCCTTTTCGACAGAGGAACCTTCTAATTGAGGTAAGTTTTGTCTAGAAAGAGCGATGATGGAAGGTGTGTGCTTGGATTCAAGAGCAACCTTGTAAGAAGCGGAAACTTCGTTACCATCGGCTGGTCTCCAGACCTTTAAGTTTGGAGTGGCTCTGAAATGAGCTAAAGTTTCAATAGGTTGATGAGTTGGACCATCTTCACCTAAACCAATAGAGTCATGGGTAGCAACCCAGATTACTGGATGGCCAGATAAGGCAGATAATCTGACGGCACCAGCTGCATATGAAACAAAGTTCAAGAAAGTACCACCATATGGCTTGTAGTTGGCACCAAAGGCGGAAATACCATTCATGATGGCACCCATCCCATGTTCACGAACACCATATCTGATGTAACGGCCACTGTAAGTACCAAGACCAGTACTTTCTGGTTGGAAATCAACAGCTTCTTTGGTTCTAGTTAAGTTGGAACCAGTTAAATCAGCAGAACCACCAATCAATTCTGGTAAAGTATCGAAAATAGCATCCAAGGTCATTTCAGATAACTTTCTAGTGGCAATAGCACTGTCAGCTGGAGAGTAAGTTGGT
The DNA here is from genome assembly GCA_018343995.1 of Waltiozyma sp. UFMG-CM-Y6624. Classification (NCBI taxonomy): domain Eukaryota; kingdom Fungi; phylum Ascomycota; class Saccharomycetes; order Phaffomycetales; family Wickerhamomycetaceae; genus Waltiozyma; species Waltiozyma sp. UFMG-CM-Y6624. Next base: position 124,082 of record JADIOT010002779.1, read on the forward strand.
AATTGCGATTCCCAATTTTCTGGCAACTCACCAGATAATCTTCTGCTGATTTCAGCGGCTTCAGTTGGGTATTCCTTAGCGTAAGAGGCGAATAGAGCATTCCATTCTTCCTCAGCAGCAGCACCTGGGGTCAAGGTTTCCTTTTGGTAGAAATCATAAACTTCCTGTGGAACAACAAAGGATTCGTCAGGGTTAAAACCAAACTTTTTCTTCAATTGCTTGATGTCATCGCCCTTTAATGGAGCACCGTGAACAGAGTGGGTACCTTGTTGCAAAGAACCGTAACCAATGATGGTAGTCAATCTAATCAATGTTGGCTTGTCAGAGTTCTTAGCTTGTTCAAGAGCAGCTTCAATGGCTGCTAAGTCAGTGTTACCATCTTGGACGTGCAAGACATTCCAGCCATAAGCTTCGTATCTCTTGTTGACATCTTCTGTGAATGAGACGTTGGTGTTACCATCAATCGTGATTTGGTTGTCATCGTAAAAGGCAATCAAGTTGTTTAATTGAAGGTGACCGGCAAGGGAACATGCTTCGGAAGAAACACCTTCTTGTAAACAACCATCACCAAGAACAACATAAGTGTAAGAGTCAGACAAAGTATAGCCTGTCTTGTTGTATCTGGCCGCAAAGTTCTTTTGAGCGATGGCAAGACCAACAGCGTTGGAAATACCTTGACCTAATGGACCAGTGGTAACATCAATACCAGGAGTTTCTGCTTCTGGATGTCCTGGAGTCTTAGAACCTAATTGTCTAAATTGCTTCAAGTCGTTCAAGGTTAATGGAAAACCAAAAAGGTGTAATAAAGAGTATAATAAAGCAACAGAGTGACCATTGGATAAAACAAATCTATCTCTGTTGATCCAGTCTGGGTTTTTAGGGTTGAATTTCATTTGCTTCCAAATGGCATGGGCGACAGTGGATAAACCTAATGGAGCACCTGGGTGACCAGAGTTTGCAGCAGCGACTTGGTCGACAGCGAGTAAACCAATGGTGTTGATAGCTAATTGTTCGATTTCAGACATCTCAAAATTGTTGATAAATTAATGTTTAACCATGTCGTTCGAGCGAATGTGGGTAACGTTTATGGAAATGCTAAAGAATTTATATGATTTCTCATCGGACCGATCCAAAGGGTTGTTTCGCGGTTGCAGGGAAGTCTATAAGATAATCCAACATAAGAAATGATTCCGGGTGCCGCTGCCCCATAGAAATCCATCACCTGAATGCGCCTCGCACTAATTCATGGACCAGACACGTCCCGACTTCACTTGTCGTCTTAGTCATAGACCTCGGATTTCCAGATTCTCTATGGTCTGAACTTATCACTCCAGCACTATTTTAACATAATCGCGTTATATCCAGAGGTAAGTTATAAACTAGAGATGGAGTAAGGAGGTATTAGTTACTGATTGAAATATACACTGTAGTAGCCACCAAAAACTTGAAGGTGTATTTTTAATTTGGTAAGAATGATCGAAAATCAACACCAAACCCAACAACGAAAAAAGTTCAAAAAAAAAATGCTGATATTCTTATATAATCAACTTTTGTCTGGTTCTCATTGAAACAACAGTATAAAACATATTAAACACACGATTATTAATGAATGGGCATTGTTTATTCTCAGATCCTATGGTATTATTAGCATTTCATAAGAATGACTGTGTGACTGTATGATTTTGAAAAACATAGAAGTTGGAAAGTATTAAGGCACTCGAAGTTGAAACTTACAAATGTCAGTCTCTACAATTGCACTTACTATTCTACATATATGTTGCTACTGAGATGTTCACAACAAACCAATATACTCTAAATCATTTGAAAACAGAATTTAAGTGGTGGCTGTACAGGTAGCATGGTTCCACGTCGCTAAAATTCAGAATTTCAAATTCGGCATCTCGTAACAAATTTTGCCTGCACTTCTTGATATCACAACAATTTAACTGAGGATTTCAAATGGGTTAAATAAAAAATTTCCCACCAAAAAAATGCACAATTGAGGTTTAAAAATACAACAGAATGCTACAAGTTGTTATTGGATTGTGCGACTTTTCTTCACACATGTTAAAAACATACTAGCAACCGTATCTTCACTCATTTATTTCTCTAGCAAATCATCCTTAAACAAACCAAGATTCTCTTTCTCAACATCGCATCCAGCATAAGAACTCTTCATCTGAAGGCACTCCTTGAGGAACGGAACTCCACCCTATTGTCATTGATTGTATGAGAATTTTACGATTAGAAGTCAAGTCATTTCCACAAAACATATTCAATTCCACATCCAAACCTCCATTTAATTTAACAAAACACTCATTTGATGCTTTACTCTTCATCACCAGCGATCCTCACATAGATGGTATAACACTCTAACACTTATCAACCCTATTCTTCAGAATACCACCGCATTGGTCGTCGCCAAAAATCGTAAACAGAACACAGTTTTTGTGCAATAATTTCTAATGCTCTCCACAACAAACCCAATCATTTTATTTAAGATCATTTTTCGACCAATCCAGCCCAGTACTGAACTGTATAATGCTGTCTCTACACCATGCAGATGCCACTTTATGTCTAAGAATAAAAAATCAGTTGGTGAGTCAAAAACATAGTCGTATAATCTTCTAAACCAATATTGGAGATTTTGTTTATTGACTCAACCGAAAGCTTTTTAGTCGATGTATAGAATAAATACTCCAATTTCAAACCAATGTTGAATCCTTTCCCTGATTGGTGTGAAATTGAAATCGTTTGTGTTAGTAGTTACGACCGACATTTGAAGTCACCGTTGCAAGAACCACAAAATTACTAAAATTCTTCTTTTCTAGTTTATATACCGATAAGCATATAAATGATCAATTAGCATACTGTGAGCAACACCTGGGTCTTTGCTACTGAATTCCTAAACCGCTCAGATATGCACTTGCTTCGTTTATCGCTTGAAATTAGGTGAGTGATTAATCTTGAACTAAAGCAATGGTTAATGAATCCAAACACATCTGTCCCTTTATCATAACTGGTAGCAAGATTCGTTTCACAAGATCACTAATCTGCGACTCAAACTTTATATACCTTGTGGAGGGATGGCTCCTCACCTTGACTTCCCTTACAGAAGACTAAATAAAATACATCTATATTACATACATTTTTGATCTATCTAATGAACTTTGATAGTGTCTAGTGCGGGATTCCATACAAATGAATTCATATCTAAAATGTCTAGCTCTTTCAGAGTCACATTTAGAAATATGAGCAACGCGAATTGAAACGAAAAAACATAAGTTCTACAAGCTAATTGAAGTGATACAGATGCTATATGTTAGTTAAATCCTTTCAATCAAAATATCTCTAAACTTGATGAGTGGCTTTTTGTTTAGCAATTTATCAACAATTAATGCTGTGATCTAAACTTTTTCAAAACCTGAAAACTCATTTGAATTTTTCGTATTCTTTGATCCCTCCAAGACTCAGTATACATTCAATGATCTGAAGCAACAAAAGTTTATCCTGAAGTGCATCCTCTTAACTAGGAAAGAGCGCAGAATCCTTGAAACTTTGAAAATGATCAGTCTGTCACAAGAATCTTCTATTCCCGATATCCGGCTTTCAATCCATGTATTATATTTCACTATACTTACAATGATTCTGACAACGCAATAAACCTTGACGGGACCAAGTCACCAGCACACCTAAGATTGATCTATAACCAAGGGTGAAATAGTCTCCAGAGCAGAAAAGGACTGGCAAGAAGCAAATGAAATACACAAGAACCATCTGTGTAACCATGGTGAATCTAGTTCATTGTTATTACAGATTTTACAAAACAGTGATACTTGAATTTTTTTCGATAAAGTTTTAAATAGCTTTTATTAAAGGTCGTTTTTTTTCACATATTTCAAGACAGAGTGTTTACTGACGAGCCTTCGTCTCTTTTTAATATTTCACCAGCTAAATTTAAACAATAAAAATGGTATAATTGACGCTGCTAACTTTTTCATTAATGCTAGAGCCGACAAATATTTGGCTAGATGTCCATTAAACGCTTGTTGTAGCAAATTTGGATATTCATCAAATGTTGAATAATGTTTGCTATTGAAAAGTGCGATCACTTAAAGAAATCCAAAAAACCGAGACGTACGTGTAAGTTGAGGAGTTTGCGAGTGTACAAAGATGGATTTCTTATTTTAATGCCACAGAATTTGGATTTGGGTTTTGAGAGTGCGACATGATATAGTCTGCTCTAGAAATTGGTTCTGATAAAATGTGCTCGACTTCAGGTGAGATCTTCTTTTTCGATTGTAGTGCAGCATGATTTTTCTGTGCAGTTTTAATCAATTTGTCTGAATAAAGTGTTTGGTGGACTCAAAATTCCGGGCAAGCTGTAGTAGTCGCGGAAAAGGTGGTTTGAGATGACTATTTTTGGCTTCTATAGACGTAGGAGCAGTTCACTACTTTGGGTATCCACGAAGTTGTGCTGATGTTGGAGAGTGAATACCTGCTATATAAATTTTTTTTGAAGGATGTTCGCTCTCGTAATGTTTTTGCGGGCTTGTCTACCAGTCGATTTCAATGAAGAATTTTGTTGATGGAGCAGATTGTGGACAAAGCTTCTGGTGGAACCGGCTGCATCTAAAGTAATGTGTCTAATATGTTATGATTAAGGTCAATGGAGTCAGACACGTTGATTTTTTGAGATTTAAAAGATGTAGTCTATATCTTCGCTGCTTTTTATCAGAACTGTGCTAGTTGGCACATTTTGCGACTCTAATCTGCATTTTCAAGCATGTGATCTTTGTTTGAATATTTTCCAGAACTTTGTTTCTGAGACTATGAAAAGATCAACAGGCTTAACACTTTGGTATTTCTGATTTTCTCAATAGTGTTGCCTGTATTACTAGTTGAATAGTTTAGAACGGTGACGGGGATCGATATAGAGAATGTAGATTTTATTAAATGAGAGGAGGGATAGAATGAAAGACCCGAAGGTTTTCACTACTACTAAATCATTATCTTCAAGAGAAAAAAATGTTAGAAGTTTTGAGGGTCATTTATTCAGAGGTTTGTTTTACTGCTTTTTGTTTGTTTCAATTCCTTGTCTGTAAGTTATGAGGAAATTAGTGCAAATGAGGTTCAGCTAGCCTAACTTAAATGAATGGGGGGGTTTTTTGCGGTGTATTTTTATAATATTTTTTATGATAAAAATGTATATATATTAGGAATGGGATTGATTTGTCCCTTAATAAATAATGAGAATTTGACCGGGGAACTGTTCTAATTGAACAATGTCAGATAATGTTGTTTAAGGGTTTGCGTCATTTTCTGTGAACCTTTGTGCAGCATTTGAAAGAAAGTGAGTATCCAGTAATTTATGATTGTCATTTAATGAATGGTTCACTTAGAGCAGTTTTCTACACTGCGTAGAAGCAAATTGCTAATTTTATGATTGGTGTTTTGATAGTTCAGGCTTTGATCAGGGTTTTGTCATATTATAATATCGATAAATGTAATATCGAAAAATACATTATCCAGTCGTAATATTCAAGCGTAGAGCTAATTTATTTTGATAACGTTTATTGTAAAAAGAAGATGGTTATATAAGATTTTGTAAAAATATCAGATATTAGAAATTTTTTTTGGAATTGATATTAAAAGTTAGTAGGTTGGTCATCCACTCTTCTTAGGCTCATTCACCCCAAACTCTTCAACATTCGAGGCATATTCGTCGTGATCGGTAGAATTTCCTTCCAAAACATCCAAGTCTTCGTCAGAATTCTCTTCTGGAATGATGAGGTTCATCACGACACCCATAATACCTCCGATGGCATAACTGGTTTGGCAAACTAATATAATAGCATTGAAAAAACCCCTTAAGGCCTTATTGTCTCCACTGTATGTGAAAACGTGAGAAAACCAACCGTCAACCATAGTTGCACCAAGACCAAATACTAAGATACATGTCAAGACAAATCTATCTCTTCTAGTGAATTTACAACGGGAAATGATGGATAAAGCGGCAGAACAGACCGATGAGAACAAGAATGTAGTCATACCTCCTAGAACAGGTTTTGGGATTGAAAGAATAGCACCTGAGAACTTACCGAAAATACCCATAATAATTAAAATGAAACAACACCAATAACCAGCCATTCTGTTAGCACACTTTGTCATGGAAATCACACCGTTATTTTGCGCAAATGTTGACATAGGGGTGATGGTCATAAGACAAGATAGACAACCAGCGAGACCATCATTAAGAATACCACCTTGAATACGACTGTCAAATTCAGGTCCGTATACTGGAAGACGTGAAACATCCGAAGTTGCAGTCATATCACCAATTGCCTCCATCATAAGGACAATGTATGTCGCTAGGAAAGGTAGAACAGCAGGGCCGTACACAGAGAGCTTGAATGTGTGTACCCAAACAAAATTTCCAATTGGTGCTGAAGTAATACTAGAATGTGTGAAGTAACCACATGCAGCTGCAACAATACAGCCAACAAGTAAACCCATAATAACAGAAGTTGATTTCATAATTGGAGATCCCCATTTCTCACAAAGCACAATAGTGACAAAGACAAGGAAACCTAAACCGATGAATCTAGCAGAGCCCCATGGTGCTGCCATTGGACCCCCAACATAAGGACATGCAGCTAAGGCCATACAAGAAGAACCTCCTAACCAATCCTTGAATCCTGATTTGATCAAACTGATACCAATCAACAAGACAACTGGACCTGTGACAATTGGAGGAAACAACAATTGCAAAGTTTTAGCTGGCATAAAAGATAGGGCGATTTCAAGCAACGAGCAGAGTGCACCAGTACCCAGAATTGCACCATAACCGTCTGGACATGGTAGCTTTTTACCATCGGCATCGTACTTACAAGTACCATCCTTGTACATCAAAGGGAAAGCGTTATTAACAATAGAGATAGTAGCAAACGAAGTACCAAGAACTGAAAGTAAACCAGAACCAACATAGTAGTTAGTAAATGGAATTTTAAATCTTGTGATTTGAATGAGCGAGAGAATACCAGATGTGATCAAGGCAGCAGAAACAAGGTAACTCGACTCATGTGCTGAAAGACTTGCTGCAGCTGAAATAATGATTGGAGGAGTGACAACACCAGCCAACATTGACAAAGCATGTTGTAGACCAAGAATAAAACCTAAAACGATCGGCATTTCCGAGTTTAGACCAAAGAAAGGTTGTAAATGCTTCGTGGTTGAGTCGTGCTTGGTAATAAAGGGAATGTCTGGCGTAAATAGATACTTGTAGTTGTAGTCACCGAGAAGACCATGTCTGGTGGTAAATTTGTTCTTCAAATCATGGAGTCTGAGTTTGATGTCTGACATGTTGGTATTTGCTTGTGGAATTCAAGGAACAATAACATTTTCAGAACATCGAAGTGTATGACAAGTGATATTGATGGTGTTTTATATTAAGCATAATGTTCTTTGATTCATTTTACTTCAGATACATTTTTCACTTAATTTTCCGTTATCAGTAGTGATACGCCAATCTATTGTCTTGGGCTTTCTTTTAGTCCGGTATGTTCCTGGATTAAACAGATAATATTCTTGATCAATTCAGGTTGTATAAATTCAAAAGAAAGCCAAGATTTATTTCTAGTTAATTTTGGCCCGAAGCGCACTGATACCTCTGATATGTTTCACGGGTGTTTCCGTGCATCATACATACCACGAATCAGCTTATCGAGATGGATCAAAAAGATCTACAATAAATTACGCATATAGACATGCATACGCAGAAGCAGGATCCCAATTGTATTAATTTTACTGTTATTATTTATCCCTCGATACAGATATATCAGCAGCATTGCCTGAAGTTGATTTTTATTTTGAACAACTTAAGAACGAATCAGTGGTTTAGTTGGAACGAGCCGATAAATATATTGTATTCGCAAACTTTACGAACAATAAATCATTTATAGTTTTTTTTTGAGAATCCTATAGGAAGATTTATTTCTAAAAAATGCCTTAACTCTAGGACCTGCACCTTAATATAGTTGTTAGTGATAACTTTAACGCGTGTGCTTCATACTATTAGGTGAGTTTATGTTGTAAACAACCAAGTCCAGTATGCTATACCAATAAGTAGAGAAAAGGTCCAGATAATTCGTGATCTTAGCTTCCATGATTCCCTACATATTGAAATCCCATTACGCAGAATAGTGACCACTCGAAAATAATAGTACTGGACATTCTGGAGTTTGAACATGATGTTACATAGTAAAAGTTACTTCATGGAAATATATAAAACATATGAGGATTCCTTAACCCCTGTTTAAAATTGGTCGTGTTCTTTTGGCTGCCTCATTAAAGGAAAAGACAACCATTACCCAGATTTGAACACATAGTATATCTGAGATCTGCAAAGAGGTATTAATTACCTGCAAAATACAGATAATATACAGATACAACTTATAAATGTTCGATTCGGCGAAATGATGGTGGGTTGGCCCGAGAACATTATATGGAATTTGAGCGTGACCCAACCAATTTCGGAATTAGAAATAGAATCAAAAGTAAGATTATATATAATATAGCCTTCTATGAAATACAAGAAATTTCTGATTTTGAACTAAAATGGTTTATTTAACCAATTTAGATTTTTTTCCGAAATAAAGATACAGTATTGTAACCCCAACCCTCTACTATGTTTATATTATGAAGCTCGAGAAGACTTTATGCATTCCTGTGGTTAATATAAAATCTTCAAGAACACATTAATACTGTCAAAACTATGTTTAATAACCCATGACGAATAGCGGTTTTTTTCGCCCATATTAGCAGTAAAATCTGATTACATTAGTTTCCAATTAACAGGGGCCCCATAATTAAATACAAGAGATCATTGAAGACCATCTTTTGAGAAAAGGCTTAGGTAACTAGTGATTTTAGATTTACCGTGCAGTTCTGACAAGTTGGTGCTTTGGAAGACAATTTGATTAAATAATTGATGACGAAAAGTCATGATTTAAGAGGCTTCACCCCAGTAATAGGTTATAAGATGTAAAATCATTTATAATTTATTCTGGGTTGTAATTTAAAGGATGGAAGAGTGGTAGTGGAGTTTGTTTTGATTTCCACATTTGGAAATAATTGAGACTGAGCGTAGGAAAATTTAATTTTCGGTTAGTACACGACGAGATGCACCAATTTGAGGGGAAGTAGATAAAAAATTTGGACAGGGGCCAGGGCTGGACGACTGAGTCAAAAAAAGAAACTACTTTCACGTGACTGGTCACGACTTACTGGGTCAAGTTTAATGCGAAATTAAATCATGCAGCACATTTTCTGATAAAATAATTTTGAAAGGTTACGTAGGATAACGCCTCAGGTGTTTACAAAGGACAAATTTTCTGTACCATCCTCATCAAACAACAGTTAAAAGAAACTCGCCAACTTCACTTCTGATCCCGTTAAATACCTTGTAACCCTAATCATCCAGCTCAAACATGCCTTACTCAGCGCCAGATGGTGTTTCAAGGCTCACTTTCTCAAGCGCTGCATCACCACTAAGACAAGACACCAGAGTCAACAACAAACAACTTACTAAGGACTATAACAACAAACAACCCAAGATAATTGAAACAAATAAGACATTAAAAGAACCAAGGAATGCCTCTCATTGTTCCAAAGTTGAGTCTGCTATTGAATCTACGAATTTTCCCCAGACTCTGTTATCCAAACAATCAAGAACAGATGAAAATATGGACTTGGCAAAATCTAATAGCCATAGCTTAAGACATAACTCGAAATTCCTTCTCTATCAAGATGAGGAAGATGATGGTGATGACTATGAGAGTAGTCATGGAGATAGAAGGTTTATTCCGGATTCTAGAAGTAAAGTCTCAACTATACGCTCTTCATACTCAGCCGTTAACAGAAACGTAGATTCTAGTGCTAAAACAACGAGGCCAATAGTATCACAACTTTCATTGAACACCCGCAATTTGAACTCGTCAAAATTTAAGCATACAACATCCACGGGAGTTACAAGCGCTCAAGGTGATTTGAGTTATGGAGGATTATCCAAGTTGCCCGTCAGCCTTGCAGAGGTTCTTAAGTTTCCCAGGGAATCAACACATGCCTATTCATATGCCTATTTGTCGCCAAATTCACTTGCTGTTAGATTGTCTATCTTAAAAAGATCATTGGAAATCTTGATTGATCGTCCAGAGCTGATGATTGAACAGAGTTCTGGGAACGCGAAGAAAATTTTCGAGTTTGATATTGAAAACTTCATAACGCAAATCAGAACCGAAGATACATTACAGAAGGACCAAATAAGGCCGGAAAGGGGGGAATCTGCTTCGAAACTTAACAAAAAGTTCGGTTACAGTAACAATGCTTCTTCTGCGGCCTTGTCTGCTCTATTTGACTTGGATAGTTCTTCAAACGTGGTAGGAGAAAAGAGTGAAATTTCTCAGGAGAAAACCTCGATCTCAGTATCTTCAAATGATAAGATCACTACAGATGGCCTTCGAACACTTCTTAGAATCATCGGTACAGCCTCCACTTTCTCCGATGAAAATCAGTCCAAAAAATCAAATAGAAAGGAGATTGCCACAAATTTATTGGAGTTATCATTGACTTCGACTCAGGCTGACCTAACGGAATCAGATCAGAGGAATGAGGAAGTGGACCTCAAGATAAAACTTCTGCACGCACTTGCGACACCATTTTACGAGCCGGTGGCTTCAGCCCCATTGCTATCCTTCAATAATAATAATGCATCGACTGTAGCCTTATCTTCGCTTGCGTCTCCATCAAACCAGTTGTCTTCGCCAGCTCAACAACCAACAGAACGTCCCTTTCATGGTGTTCCCCAAAAGAATTCTTCTCCGCAGGCTGTGTTCACATGTACCTACTCAGACCCTTGGGACTTAAAGGCTGCCAACGATTTGGCATGTCTCATTTTTGGTGTTTCAAGATCGTCTCTTAAAAGGTTGACACTCTTAGACTTGGTAGCACCAGATTCTCGTGATTTCGTTCTCAATAAGCTTGTTTCCAACTCCATCAACTATACATCTTACAACAACGATATGGTTTTCTCAGGTGAAATCATTGCTATCTCCAAACCAGGAAATAAACTCACCTGGGCATCATTATGGGCCAAGAGGAAGGGGAACTTGATCATATGCATGTTTGATCAGGTCCCATGTGATTCAATAGATGTTACTGTAAGATTGTCCGATTTTAAAATTCTTGCTTTGAAACATATTAGTGATGTTTCCAATCTTTTTACGGATTCTGAAAAACTTGAATCTATTACTGATTTAGTTAGAGGCCTTGAAACATTGGTTGATTCAAAAAGAGGGTTGAATACCAACGTTCCTCTTGCTATTTGGGATAGCCAGATTATTAGTCAACAGCGCTATTTTACTATCAAAGGTCAAGAAAGGAGCGACTTCAGTGCTCCTTGTGCAGTCACTTCCAAGGTCATTGATGACATTGATGCAAAGATTAAACTAAGAATCCATTCACTCCCTTATATTGCTGGTGTTTTTCTGATTTCTTCCCTTGACTTTAACGTTCTTTCGATGAACGAATCTGTGGCTAAGAATCTTTTTGGTCTGAAAGATTCCGATTTGATAGGGAAGTCTATTTGCAGGATCATTCCTCGTTTTTCAGATATCATGGGGTTAATCAAGAGCAGATATTCCAATCTTCCTTTTAGACAAGGTTTGGTTCTTCCTGAGCACTTTTTCCGCCAAGTAAACGCCCTACTAACAAAGGGTGGCGAGTCAAACTTCCTGCAGTCCATTGGAATTGATGGTACACACTCCGATGGAGCAACTATAAAGATCGACGTTCAACTTAGGTGCTCTACAAATGATACATTTCTATTGTGGGTGACACATTCCAGGTCGGTGTATTCGAAACACTTGGATCAAACAAAAAGGACAGATGGCCCTTCTTCAAGTCCTGATCAAGGAAAGGGATTGAATGATGATATCGGCCTTCACAGCTCTACTAATTCATCAACAAGTGCTGTTTTCGATCAAAACATGCCTTCACAGTTGAAAATGTTAAATGAAGAAAATGTTGCCACGCTGAGCAGAGCGTCAAGTATTAAGACCAGGCCGAAGTCTGGTGACGATAGTTCCAGATCTGTTCAAGAAGATAATATTGACCAGGATGAAACAACTGCGGGAATTGAGTCTCAGAATGATGAATCCGAACATACAGATATGAATGAATTCCATTTCAAGGCGCTAGATATGACTTTGAATGAGTCGGAACTCCTAAGGATCGAAAATGAAACCATTGAAAGAACACAATCTTACTCCAAGGCTTATCCAAAGACAATTGGTTTGAAGAGACGTGAGAAATCCATCAATGAATTTAAAATTATAAAGAAGATGGGGCAGGGCGCTTATGGTCGTGTGGTTCTATGTGAGAATATCAAAGATCCAAATTACCGTGTTGTGATTAAACTCATCATAAAGGAGAGAATTCTTGTCGATACCTGGGTACGTGACCGTAAACTTGGAACAATTCCGTCTGAGATTCAAATTATGGCTACTCTGAATTCGAATCCTCACCCAAATATTATGAGGCTCATTGATTTCTTTGAAGATGATCAATACTATTATATCGAAACTCCACCTCATGGAAATCCAATACCGGCCATAGATGTGTATGATTTGATTGAGCTGAAAAAGAACATGACTGAATACGAATGTCAGTCCATCATCAAGCAGTGTGTCAATGCGTTGAATCACCTTCACAAGTGTGGTGTTGTCCATAGAGATATTAAGGATGAAAACCTAATCATTGATGTTAATGGTATAATTAAGCTTATAGATTTCGGTTCTGCTGCTTATGTCAAACAAGGCCCATTCGATGTGTTTGTTGGAACAATTGACTATGCTGCTCCAGAAGTTCTCAATGGGTCTCCTTATGAAGGTAAACCTCAAGACATCTGGTCTTTGGGTATTTTGATCTATACTTTAGTTTACAAAGAAACTCCATTTTACAATGTTGATGAGATTATGGAAGGTGAGTTGCGCCTTCCTCCTGTTTTCAGTGAAGGTTGTACCAACTTGATCAAGAGTATCCTGATAAGAGATGTTAGGAAGAGACCTACAATAGAGGAAATCATGGAAGATCCATGGTTGAATAAGGTTTAAAATATTGTTTTATGCAATTGTGAAATATTGACCAATTAACCTAGAAATTGGAGTATATATATTTATAATGTGGTCCTAAGGACTGAATGGGGAAATTTATTAGATAAAATGGTATTTTTCACCGTCAGTTGGTTTAGTTATCGTAATTTCAAGTAGTCAGGATGGTCATTGATAATGCTCAATTGGGCATGTAAGTTTGGGTCACGTGATAATTCGCGGAACACGTCGCGGTGCAAATTTACAAAATTCATCAAAATCATCGACGACGTGTCAAATTCATCAACACATGCACCTTCAGGTCCCGAAACTATACAGTAAACAAAACCCCTCTTTCCAGTCAACAATCATTCGAGGATAGAACTTTCTTAAACATAAGAGGTCACTAGGATTACTATCGAATAGAACCATGTCAACAGCAGTTGGTGAAAAGACAGCCGGTCTTAAAAACCGAAAGAAAGATGTCATTGTGGAGGATCAAGTTCCAGAAAGCTTGCCTGACGTGATTGACTTGAAAAAGGAACAAGCAGAACAATTGAGTTCCTTAAAGGAATCCCTCTTGACAGCTGAGTCTATCTTAGCCCCAATATTCTTCACTGTGATTTCATTTATTTTAAGATGTTACAAAATTGGCTCAAATACAAACGTTGTTTGGGATGAAGCCCATTTTGGGAAGTTCGGTTCCTACTACCTTCGTCACGAATTTTATCATGATGTCCATCCACCTTTAGGTAAGATGTTGGTCGGCTTCTCAGGTTATCTTGCTGGTTACAATGGGTCCTGGGACTTTCCTTCTGGCCAAGCCTACCCAGATTACATTGATTTTGTTAAGATGAGATTTTTCCAAGCTACTTTCTCAGCCCTTTGTGTTCCACTGGCCTACTTCACAGCCAAGGCTATTGGTTTTAAGTTATTGACTGTTTGGTTATTTACCACCTTAGTCGCTTTTGAATCTTCTTACGTCACCCTTGGTAAGTTCATTCTTTTGGATTCAATGCTTTTGTTCTTCACCGTTGCAACAATGTTCACATTTGTGAGATTCCACAATGAACGTCATTCTCCCTTCTCTCGCAAGTGGTGGAAATGGTTGTTGTTAACTGGTATTGCTATAGGTTGTACTTGTTCTACCAAGATGGTCGGTTTATTCGTCACTTCCGTCGTTGGTATTTACACAGTTGTTGACCTTTGGAACCAATTTGGTGACAAGACCATGAGTCGTTGTACATATGCTGCACATTGGGGGTCCAGAATTGTTGGTCTTGTTATTGTGCCATTCCTTATTTTCTTGCTATCCTTCAAAATTCATTTCGAATTACTTTCTGGTTCTGGTACTGGTGATGCCAATATGTCATCCTTATTCCAAGCCAACTTAAGAGGATCCAACGTCGGTGGTGGTCCACGTGATTTGGCCATTGCTACTTCCAGATTCACTATAAAGAATCAAGGTCTTGGTGGTTCTTTGTTGCATTCTCATGTCCAAACCTACCCAGAAGGCTCTAAGCAACAACAAATCACTGCTTACTCCCATAAGGATGCTAACAATAACTGGTTTTTTCAAAGAGATAGATCTAGACCAGCTTATAATACATCTCGTGATCTTATTGAATACGTTGTTGATGGTATGTCTGTCCGTGTGGTCCATGAAATGACAGGAAGAAACTTACACAGTCACGAACATTTGGCTCCAGTCAGTCGTTCCATGTTTGAAGTCTCAGGTTATGGTGATGCCAATGTTGGTGATCCAAAGGATGACTGGATTGTTGAAGTTGCTGAACAACGTGGTAAGGAAGACAAATTACGTATTCATCCATTAACTACTTCTTTTAGATTGAAGAGCAAGGAGATGGGTTGTTACTTGATGCAAACTGGTAGAAACTTGCCAGAATGGGGTTTCCGTCAATCAGAAGTCGCCTGTGTCACAAACCCTTTCAAGAGAGACAAGCGTACCTGGTGGAACATTGAAGAACACACCAACGGGCTACTTCCAAATCCTGATCCAGATTTCAAGTTACCAAAGACTTCCTTCCTCAAGGATTTCGTCCAATTGAACTTGGCTATGATGGCCACTAACAATGCTTTAATTCCAGACCCAGATAAGCAAGATGACCTAGCCTCTGATGCTTGGCAATGGCCAACTTTGAATGTTGGTATCAGACTATGTGGTTGGGGTGATGATAATCCTAAGTACTTCCTTATTGGCTCTCCAGCCACCACCTGGACTTCATCTGTTGCAGTCGTTGTTTTCGCCATCCTTGTTGTCTACTACTTGATCAGATGGCAAAGACAGTACCGTGACTTTGACAACAAGGAAGATTTAAATCTTTTTGTCATGGGTGGTATCTATCCAATGTTCGGCTGGGGTTTGCACTTCATGCCATTCGTTGTCATGTCTCGTGTGACTTATGTCCATCATTATTTGCCAGCTCTTTACTTCGCCTTGCTTGTTTTGTGCTACGTCTTTGAAGTGGGTATCACCAAATTAAGAGCTCCAAAGGTCATTGAGATTTTCATCTATCTTGCTTTCTATGTCTTTGTCATTGGTACTTTCTGGTGGTTGAGACATATTTCATTCGGTTTAGAAGGACCAGCAAAGGAATACGCCTACTTGAACTTATTGAATTCATGGAGAATCGGTTGATCTAAGCCCATTACGTATTTATTGTCTAACGCAAGAATTATACATACATATATATTATATTATTACAAATATATGACTTTAAGTTTGGTTCGTTGGTTTGTTTTAAATCATCTTATTTCAACGTGGTGCACTTTTTCCAGATTTGAAAGTCCTCTGGAACGTGCGATAATAACCCAATTTCTTTATGAAGTTACGACTGGCGCAGGCACAATTTTGATAAAATATATGTGATTAGTAAGCTGGAGAATTGCTCTCTCTGGACCTAAGTATTGAACTTGTAGTGGATACGTTAGAAGATAATTTAACTGGATAATTTATTAAAATATTCTTAACTCTATACATAAACACAATAAACTGGGAATATTTTCACCTATATATAGTAAAAATATTTTCAGATCTGAAACCTGAGTTGTGATTGTAATTGACACATGAAACAATGAAAATAGTTGCAACAGCAAAAAAAACAAAAACAAAATAAAAAACCTAAATTGATTTTTAACGATAACATTAAACTTGATTAAAAATATAATAAATCTAGTAGTTATACCCCTCAAAACCTGGAAACTAAAGAGCATACAGTGGTTTGAATTTTTGGATACTTCTTTGTTTTTTTGTTTTTTTTTTCATAGGCTGGCTATAGAGACAGGAATTTTTAATAGATTATGGACGACGTTGCAGAGACTGTTAGAAAGTCCTGGCTCAAACGATTCGAAATAATATGTTCCAAGGACAGCCAGAATGACATCAATACTGAAACACAAAACAATAAACATATCAAAAGGGAAAAAACATCCAGCACTTCTCAGGAATGTCAATTGTCAAAGAAGAAGGACTCTCCTAAGAATTTCATAGTAATATCTTCAGAGGAGGAAGAAGGAGAATCAGAAATCGATGACTCAGATAAAAAAATTAACGATAATGTTACTACAGCTGATGACCATCTGAACCAATTAGATGAGGTCGAGGAGGTTGAAATTATTTCCGGTATCTCAGAAGAGGAAACTTTGGATTCTAAAAGAAGCTGTTCTAGAAGTAAATCCCAAATGATAAATATCCCAGTAGAAACCAATGATGAGGATCAGGTTGAAGAACTTGGTAGTGGCTCTGAATCCAAATTCAATTCCAATAATTCAGTGGATTATTTGAAGATCAATGAAAACTTCACAGCCGAAGGTGACACAATATCAGAAAGTGACGATACTCAATTACCAAAAAAAAAGAGAAAAAAACGGATTGAACATTTCAACAACATCAATATCATGCTATCCCCCTTTAAGCCTTTTCATAATCCGTTGTATGACAATCCACCACTTCGATCAACGGTCACAATCCACGACATCTTGTCCGACTCCCACATTGAATCAAGCTACCTCTTCACGTATATGATTGAGCTAAAAGAGTTTCTCTCATATTATAAAGATCCATCAACAAACATCAACATTATAGTTCAAAATGATCACATTTTTGATACTGAAAACATCAACCGTTCATATCCAAATCTTTCCATAATTGGGGTACGCATGAGACCATTCACATCGCATCATTGCAAGATCGTTATCAATAAGTATCGGAATGAAGAATGGAAGATCTTTCTAATAAGCAGCAATTTGATGACAGCAGAGTTTCTGATGAATAATCAAATCTGTTGGGAATCACCAAGACTACCTAAATTGAACTCCAATTTAGAGGAAGACACTTCTAAATTCAAATACTCATTCCTCATGTTCCTTAGGGCATATCGTCCATTTATTGGTAGTCGACTTGATCCATTGATTCATGATCTTGAAAGTGTCAACTTCAGCTCTATTATTGGTGACTTCATATCATCTGTTCCGCTTAGCGCAGACTTTTATGATGACAAACAACATGGTTTTGGTCTTAAGGGTTTAATACAAGTCTTGAAAAGAAACCAACTACTCAAGCCAACCAATATTGACATTCTTTATCAAAGTTCTTCTATTGCAGCAGCAACGAACCATGAAAAAAAGAGCAATAAAGTTTCCAACATCTTAACCCATTTCATCATTCCATTCATTACATCCGCAAGACCATTCAAATTACCCATTGGAGCAGAATCTGTGACAGAATATCTAAGTAGAAACATGATTAACTTAAGAATAGTATTCCCAACTGTCAACAATATCATCTTATCCAAATTCGGAAAGGCTTCAGGTACATGGTCAGTATTCAATGGTTATTCCAATATTAAGACTATCTCCCACTTGAAACTCCTCAAAAGGTATTTATATAAGCCATTTTCAAACCAACGGGAATATAATACGAGTCATTCAAAATTCGTTATAGTGTCTTCAGACGGGTTTAAATCTTTGGATTGGTGTTTCTTTACAACCTGCAATATATCCAAACAAGCATGGGGAAATTTGGTAAGATCTGGAGCAGAGAATTACACCATACAAAATTTTGAATCAGGTATATTAATCTCAAAAAACCATTACCCAGGTTATAAGTTGGTCCCTGTCGGGATTGGTGAGATTGAAAATCATCAAAAATCATTAGCTAATGACGAAATACCTGTGACGCTTCCTTTTGATTTTAAAACAATGATAAAATACGAATCTGAAGATCAACCTTGGTGTATAGAAACATTTTACGAAGATTTAGATTGATATTGATATAATATACAAATTATTTGTGTTTTTTTTTTTTTTTTACCTATCCAGTGAATAAGAATATTATAAGTCAGTTTAAAAGCAACTGCTGGCTTCAAACGTTATAGTTTCCCTTCTGAACTTCCCATTCTTCAGGTGTGAAGTTCTTCTGTGTGAAAGCGTGGATAGCACTGATTTCTTCCTTTAAAAGGCCGTTGATCAACCTCGATCTCTTGAGCTTATTCAATCCTTCAAACGAAGCGCTTATTATTATGACACTGAAGGCTTGGCCACAACCACCAGACATATCGCTAACGTAGACTTCGTTGGTTGGTAAACGATTTTGAATTAGTTCTTTTAGTGATTCTGAGTCCAGGGACATTGTGAGTAAGTTTTGGGGTATGGTTGAAATTTGTTTGGAGGCAAGATAATGTTAATCCCGTGAACAATGATTGAAGGGGTGTATTTCTTTGATAGATCGCTGTAACTAATATAAATTTTCCAATTTCGCGCATCAAATATTCAATATATATATATATATATATATATTTTTTTTTTTTTTTTTTTTTTTTTTTTTTACTTGAAAAGGTTGATCGTTTTTCCAACACCAAGTAAAATAAAATAAAATAAAAATAAAAATAAAAAAGTTAAAATATCGATACATTGGAAGCAAAATGGTATCAAATCAGTACAGATATTCTTCATTGTTCCAAGTCAAAGTGGTGAAGCTCGCATATATACTTAACTCCTTCCTTTTCTTTGCCATCTTCTCACGCACATTACTTCTCATTAACTTGATTGGATTATTCCAGCATATTTCCAATGGTGTTCATGATTTTTATTCCAAATCAGTGATCTTTATTACAATCTCAGAACTTCTCTTGACTATTTCTGGCTTGACACCGACTAGAGTCCACAAGATCTTGTTCAGAAGAAGCACAGATCTATACATGGTTTATCTATTCCAAAACTTTTATGATGAACTCACAAAGAACCAAATATACTCCGTCTACCTCATTGTTTTCTCCTTATTTGATCTTTTCGAATACATCAATCATTACTATGGAATGTTCAAAATTGGCAAGTTCAAATCATTACAGGTAACGAATTCATTGATTTTAGGATCGATCAAGGCTGTTTTAGAGTTTTTGATTATCTTTAAGTCTTTGACTTTTATCCAAAAGGGTGTATGGTTACATTTTTTAAACTGTGTTATTCTATTGGGTTTTATTCCAGTTAAGTATACTGTTATTAAGAAGGCTGTCACTAGATCATCTGCTTCTAAGATGAAGCGTCAATAAACATTAGGCCAATGGATAGTTCAAGGAATCTTTCACAAATTAGTGATAATTTCCTATATCATAGTATGTTATATTATATTATATTATATTATATTATATTATATTATATATTATATTATATATTATATATTAGAACATATAACTATCTCAATTAAACAGTCCTTATTAGCTCAATTGTTAAGTTCACTAAATATCAAACTTCAACCATTCCAACCCATCCAGTTCTGAGCTTTGGTGTTGCAGACCATTTTTTAAATGATCGTCAAAAAACATAACCCCATGTGTATCAACAGGATGACTTTTAATATTAGAATGTGTAAATGAACCTGAAGTAGATGCAACGTTTGCCTGTAGTTTGTTCTCAGAAATGACAGAGTTTATATAATCAGACTTACCCCAATTAATTTCATCGACTTTGTTGTTTTTGCTGCTACCATTTTCTTTAGTAGTAATCTTGTTACTTGCTCCTTGAATGGCATGGTCAATGTCCATGATCAAGTACTCGTCCATACCAGTGCTCAGCAAATCCGAGTTCAGGAAATCCTCCATAACCATATTACCATCGTTGTCGGCGCTGCCATCCATTATAAGGTCTTCCTCCTCAAAGGTAGGCAGCAGAGATGATGATGTAGCACCCTTTGGTGAGATGTGGGATTGGGAGTTTACAGGTGAGCGGCGACGTTGTTGAGGATGATAAAGGTTCTCTGAGGTTTGTTGTGCCGCAAAACTGGAATTTGGTAAGGATCCTATCGCACTACTGTCGTTCTTTCCAAATAAAGATGACCCAGGTTTGTAGATTGTCGTTGAGGACATCGGAGAAGAAGCATAGTAATCAGAGGACTGTGTACCCTGTTGCTGCTGTTGGAGGAACTGTGGTGGAATACGCTTGGAGTTGAACGATTGTGTCAAATTTGTTGAAGATTGGTTGATAGGCACAGAAGTGCTTGAGAACGAGTTATTGTTAGCATTAACAATATTGCCATGGAAACTAGGTGATATCGGTGATGGCATTGTTACTGGAGAAGGTGTATTGAACATTGATGGTGAGGATTCTTGTCGTGATCTTCTCTGCGGTTGATGTTGTGATGGAGGTTGCTGTTGTTTGTTGTTCAAGGATATCGTTGAAGTAGATGACAAAGGCTTAGGAAGGATATGGACATGTTTGAACGATGATTGATTCACATTCTTACCAAACGAGGTAGAAGTACTCGCTGAAGGAGATGAAGAGGCTGAGTTTGGGGTGAAATTGCTGTAAACAGACACATTCTTTTCAATTTGTGATCTCTTTGAATCAAAGCTACCAAACGAAGAATTCATGAAAAGAAGCCCCTGTGATCCCATCACAGCATTAGCGGACTGTGAAATAGGTGTTGATTCTAACGACTGAGGAGTTGAAGCACTCGTGCTGGATGGTCTTCTTGAATTACGCTTCTTAATGATATCGGTTTTCAAGGATAAGGGTCTCATCGTACCATGCAGTTTTTGGAATAAACCGCATGCATTACACATGATATTCCCGGTGCTGTCCCTTCTCCATAAAGGTGTCTTTGTTGTGTGACAGTTGAAACATTCTGTGGAAGGGGCACTAGAAGATACCGGTCTTTTCTTGTTCAATGAGTTCGAAGATGTGGATAGAGAAGAAATAGGGTTGGATATTGTGACTGGTTTGGTGAAAGAAATTGGTTTGGAGTTAGAGTTCTGTGAAATCTTTTGTTGTTGGTTCTGTATTTGTTGGTTCGGCATGTTCTGTAATGTATTTTGCTCTGGTTGTTGGTTTTTCATTCCTTGCTGCCTCAAATGGTTGGACTTGCTTAGACCCTTAGATAAGTTACTAGCAGGACTAGGTCTGTTAGACATAGATGAACTAGAGCTTCTGGATGTAGAGATAGGGGTTTTTGCAAAAACTTGACTTTCACTCTGAGTGGTACCAAGTTCCCATGGCACCGGTTTGCCACCTGTAGTTTGAACCTTTAAAGTATTTGAAGATTGGTTCGGTTTGGAAGCTATTTTAACTTTGTTGTCTTCCATTGGAAAATGTGTTCCTTCCTCAATAGAAGGAGAATAATCCGTAGACTTGAACACATTGGTAGTTCCAGATGTTCCACTAGTCTGAGTGGTAGCAGTAGTAACAGGTGATACAGAGCTTTCAAGAGAGGCAATACTTGTTCTGGAATTGGAAGCTGAAATTTTACAACTCTCACGAAGAGAACGGTTCTCTATGCGAGGTTGTAGAACCAGGAGTTTCTTAGCTGCAGAATAAATATCCCATATGGATGGAGTTTCTTCCATTTTATCTGGTTAAAGTTGGTGTGATCCACTAGTTAGGTCTGATACACAGTTAAGAAGTTTCGGTCAATCGAACGGATTGGGGTAACAGCTGGTATAGTGATGTTACGCTGTTCTGTGTGATGAAAAAAATAAAATGCCCGTAGAAAGTGACTGATGGGCTAGCAAATGAAATGTAACAAAATTTGGGGCTTAGAACTATATTGAGTCTGAAATCGAGATTAATATTTAAGGGTTCACTTATATTCTTATGGATGAGGTAATTTTTTATGTAAACCCGGCTTGAATAGTTTAACCAAAATCTAGGTTGAATTTTAAGTTTTAATTACTTAGAGTCTGTTGTCACCTTGGAGTATTTTCTTTTTGCTTTTTGAACAGTAATTCAATTGAACGTTGAAAATGGCAGAGTAGGTGACAGGGCCGCGACTAGTGGAGAGTGACTGGCTGGATCTAAAAGCCACAGGGTCCCACAACTCCACGGGCCGCCACAGGCCTCATAGGCACCATCAAACTGACACGTGATTGGAAGCTCACAAATCAATAAGACTTAATAATTTTTTACACTGTTTACTTGTACAAAATTGTAAATTGAATTATAAAAATATTGTTATCAAAGTATTGAAAGAAAAGCAATAAATCTCATCTGAATACTATGTCTTTTATAACTTCAAAATGTCTCAGTTGTAACAATAATCATTACATCATGTGATTTTCAGGATGATTCGTACTGTTGTTATAACTTGAAACATCGCGAATGATCGACTATCACATCATGTTAATAGTACACTTATTTATACACTATTTTTCCATTAGGCAGCTTTGTTCTCTTCTTAGTTTTCTTCTCTTCTTTTCCTGCTGGGTTGTTCACAATAATATCTTTTCCTGGGATTTTTTTCTCCAAATCAATTGGGTAAATTTTTGTCTTATTCCAAAGCTTCAATGGTATATTTAATGTGAAAACATCTGTGATGGAAGGCACTGGGATTTCATCAGTGGTAACTCTAGAAAAAACCTCTTGGTTGTTTTCGTTGTAATCAATCAAGAAAACACCATCTATACGGACAAGGAAATCCTTTTGTAGCTCATGGGAAGTGACACGACGTTCTTGATAATCCAAATCCTCAATTTTAGATCCAGTGCTCTTAATCTCATCTATTAAATTCTGTAATTTCGTGACTTGCGAAGAGTACCCAACCTTAAGAATCAAATAATGGATCACAGAGAGAACAAATAATAAAAATATAGAGATGAAGATCATGGATGGCTTGAACACTCTGGATTTGAATTTCATGTCAGTGGAATCATACTTAGGAAACCCTCTCTGGAGATAGAAATCATACTTTTCTCTTCTTCCTGATTTCAAAACATCATAAACAACATTAAGTAACTCATACTTTTGGATATCCTTCTTTGTAGCACGTTTGATCTTATCTGGATGATACTTTCTTGAAAGCTTCTTATAGTTCTTGATGATACTCTTGGTAGAGGCAGATTTTGGAATTTCAAAAAAAGTGTAGAAAGAACGTTCGTTGAAGATCTTGACTAGTTTGTTTTGAGTTTCAAACAACTCGATCTCATCTGGTGAGAAAGCACATAACACTGCCGTGACAAAAATGAATGTTGAAAAAATGGCACTAAGTCTCATTAAATATTCAAATGTGCTTTCGAAAATTAATTATTAATTTATATATGCAAGTGGTCTAAAAGCAAAATATTCCTTTCGGTTCAAAGAAAAGGGATTCTGAGATTACAGATACACGTACACCTTACACAGACACTTTTTTTCATAGATCCAACAGAAATAACACCCGCACATCTTCTTTATTAATGACCTTGAAACCCTGGCAGCTAATTATCTAACCTCTGCTGCGATTTCTTAATCAATAATATCAGAAGTGGCGATACACTTGTGTATTTTGTTAGTTTCAACTCTCAAACTCTAAATAACCTTCAAGAATCACAGAGTGTGGTTCTTTGTATTTTATTTTATTTTATTTTATTTTATTTTATTTTATTTTATTTTATTTTATTTTATTTTATTTTATTTTATTTTATTTTATTTTATTTTATTTTCATGTGATACACTTCCATAGGTGTTGCGCGGATCAATCAAATAATTAATTTTAGATTCCCAAAATCCAACTTGATCACTAGTAGTTTCAAGTATCAATATCTCCTTTTTTTTTAAAAAAAAAAAAAAAAAACAAAGATTTAATTGGTATTACAAACCACTTGAACTATGTCCTTGCTAGTTTCCAAAACTCGTCTCATCTCAACATTAAAGAAACTCTATCCACTTTCCCTTGCGGAATCTTGGGATAACGTTGGTCTTCTTCTTGATACTCCAATCTCAGAAACCACGCCATTAAAGGTTCTTTTAACAATTGATTTAACATCTTCTGTTACCAATGAAGCCTTAAAAAACGGATTTAACTTTATTATTGCTTATCACCCATTTATTTTCTCAGGTATAAAAAAGATTTCTCCACAAACCAACCCTCAACATGAATCGCTTATCAAGTTAATCACCGGAGGTGTTTCAGTCTACTCTCCACATACTGCAATTGATTCTATCAAAGGTGGTGTCAACGATTGGCTCGTTGAAGGGTTAGTCTCTTCATTCTCTCAGATAAAGGAAACTAAAGTAATCAATGAAGTTCAAGAAGGTGTTGGTTGTGGTAGATTGGTTACTTTGACTGAACCGGTTAAAGTCTCCGATTTGATCTCAAAGATCAAGACTCATTTAGGCGTTGACAACCTGCTCGTATCAAGCGGTGCTTTAGACAAACACATCTCTACTGTTGCTGTCTGTGCTGGTTCTGGTGCTTCTGTTTTCAAAGGTGTTGATGCCGATCTGTATTACACTGGTGAATTGTCTCATCATGATGTTTTATTTATGAAGGAACAAGGTAAGGCTGTCATCTGTGCCAATCATAGTAATACTGAACGTGGTTATTTAAAACGTGTCAAGGAAGACTTGGAACGTGAAGGTTTCAGTGGTATTATTGAGATTTCTCAAACTGACAAAGATCCTTTTGAATTTGTTTAATTAAATTAGTATTATATCATCATAATCATTAGTGGCATTATTTAAATTTAATAATTGATACCTAGATACTATAAATCTTTAAATAAAAAAAAAACATTAGCTGTTATAAGGTGGTGGGGCATCTACCCATAAATTATGATGACCTATGCCAACCTTCATCAAATTATGCGACCTTTGAAAAGAAGGGGAATTTAAGGAAGAGGTGGAACCTGTGAGATGAAGTGAGGATGCAGAAGGGTTTGATTTGTAGCAAAAATTCTTTATAGGAGAATTTGGTCTATTGTAAAATTGAATAACTGGTTGATTAGAAAGGTTATCCATGACAGGGGAACGAGGCCTATCTAATGACGATAGCTGTGGTATACTTCCAGATCTTTTCTTTGTTTCTGTTGATTGCAACTGAACATTATTATTATTATTATTATTATTATTATTATTATTATTATTATTATCCTGAGCTTCCCCCTTACTAGTTGTATTTTCATCAACAAGAGTTTCTGTTTCAGACGTACAAGAACAAGTCTCTATGTTGTTGGATCGTTCTTTCTTTGGTTGGTTCTTTTCCTTTTTGAAAAGCTTGATCTTTCTTTTCTTCAAATTAGACTTGTTATTGCTTTCGTTCGAGTAAAAGTTTGATTGGATTTTTGATATCTGAATGATAGTATTATTCATGCTTGGATGGTTAATAAACTTGTTGAGGTATTGAATATTGATTTTTTTCTTGAATATTTCATTTTGGTTCGTGAATTTATGTAGATTCTGTCTTTGTACTACATCTTCGATAGCAGATATATTTAAACTGAATGACTGTCTGGACTTTATCAAAGTAGAAAGTCTTAACATATTAACGGGTGATAGCTCAGGGTCCATGGTGTTGATTTCTGACAATAGTACTTTGTTTTCGTGCTGTAGTTTGTTTGCCTGGTGTTGATACAACTGGTTCATATTATTTGTTGTAACATACTTCTGGGATAATTTGTTTAGGACGCTTGGTAAGATTTCTCTGAATAGGTCTCTCATAAGAGTTTCGATTTTTTTCTGGACAAAATTTTCAATAATCTCCACGTTTTGGAAGGAAGATTCAACTTTAATGTTCTCCAAAGGATCATTTTTAAATACCAACGTCAACCCTTTTGTCCTCGAAAATACCATGATAATAATACCAGAGAAGTCGATTTCGGATAGTTTTATTAGCAATGGAACACTAAATGACTCTCTTGCTAGTTTGAACTTCGGTAATGCAAAATCGTATTTCATGTCTTTTGTGTTTTTCTCATAAATATTTAAAAGATTTGCCTGAATGGATGTTTTCAATTCAATGGACGAATTTCCATAATACTTGATCTTGAAAATCCCCCTGAACTTATCACTGGCCAAGTCGCCAATCTCCAAGATTTCTAGCTCTGGAGCTATGTCACCAAAGCTTAAATCGTTGATGAGAATCTTCGATGTGAGAAAATTGGACTTTGTGTTTGAATTCAAAGCATCGTTCAATAACTCCTTTGACCATGATTCCATAGATTTCTTATCAAAATCCCATTTAATATCGCAAGACATGATATCACCACCAGTTATGTAAAAAGAAAAAAAAAAACGATTGGTATATAACTTGAGCTTTCACTGATTTCTGAAGTTATTTGGTGGCTTTCAACAAAATATATTAAATATTATATTATCTGTAAGTTCTGTCGTCTGATATTAATTTTTTGTTTGTTGTAACGCGGTTTTTAGAACCGAGTCGCAGTCACACACACACTGCTTTGAAGTACGGGTCTCTTTCGGCCCTTCGGCAGCAACAAACTGGGAAATCTTTAAAATTGACCAATTGACACAAAAAGCAAGATTAATAAATTATTAGTTTTTCTTTTTTTATATTTTTTTTTTAATCTTTACTCTTAATAAACTGTGAATATTACACTGCAAATGGAGCAATGGATAATATATATAAAAAAAATTTAATTAAAAAAAAAAAAAACATCTTTCAACTAAATATATTAAATCTCAAAAACAAAAAACAAAACACAAAAAAGGTTTTAGCTTTATTATTTCTATTTGATACTCAAAGTGTATATTTCTTTTCTTGAGAAGATAAAATATGTAAAACAAGTTTGAGAACTAATAATCAAACGCTTTACCAACCCCCCTTATTCTTCTTCTAAATCCAAAAGGTTCTGAAAATTTCGATCGCGCCAATACGTATAGAAAACGTCCAACCCCTCATGATGATGTGGTTTGTGTCAAACCTACAGATCTTTGAGCCATCCCAAAAAAAAGGACGTCCATTCGCCCAAATTTATGCAGCATATTGAAAAAAAAAAAAGGGAAAAAAATCCAGAAACCGATTTTGACGCCAAAAAAAAAAATACACAAATTACGTTTTAACTATTAAATAGTGGGAAATCAATATCTGTTGGTTCGTCGAACATATTTTGGTACCATTACTGAAGGTTTTATCCATCTTTTCATTCGTTTATTTGTCAATCTCTTTTTTATTTTAATTTCCCCATTGCATTTTTTTTTTGTCACTCCTTTCACAACTACCAGCTATATTCACTAGCCGCACATATCTTTCTGTCATGTCAAATCCAAATGAATATTTAGCTAACAGAACAATAAACCAAAAAGAATGCAGATTGATGGAGTTACTTGAAGCAACTTCTAAGGATATTAGTACAGGAGCTGTTCAATCAGAGAGTCTTGTCAAGGAGTCCTCGGCACAATATGTCAATGAAGATGAACAGGTAACCCTTTTACTACAACAACAACCAATAAGTACTGTTATCCACAAAGAGGGGACATTCAAACTACCACCAATAAGCAACATATTAAATAATATCGACCAGTTCCAAAGCAGCAAACAACTGGAAGACTCTAAACTTCTACTGGAGCTCTGTGCATCCACCAACTCTGAGACTAGCCATTTTGAACAACCATACGAAACCTCGTCCGACCATTATCCAGAATCCGAGTCCCAAATGATGGAATTCCATCAACCTTCACCGCAGAATCATTCTGCATCTCTCATAGCATCACCGGCATTTTCAGCATTTACACAGGATAATAATTTTCCCCTGAAGCATCTTCGCTCACATTCTTCTTCATCACAACTCACGGATGATTTGGAGACCAGATCTCCCTCTCCAATCAGATCTCCTTCCTCTTTCGCCTCTGGTGTCGAAAGTGTGTCCACCTCGAGAGAAAACAGCAATATCTCTACAAAGAACGATAGGGAGTCATCCGAAGAGAGTATGGACCCATCAAGTGACTCTGGTTATTTCCAAGGAAACAAGAAGCGTACCAACCTTCCTCGAGAAACCATCAAGATATTGAATGAATGGATTTTGAGAAACATTGACAACCCATATCCTAATCATTCACAAAAGAGAATTCTTCTTGATAGAACTGGTCTGAGCAACGTTCAGCTATCCAACTGGTTTATAAACAAGAGAAGAAGAAGAATTTTCAGCAACTTATCTGGTAACAACGGCCAACCAATAAAGAAAAAACGTTTGATAGATCGTATATAGGTATTCTTGCTTGCATCACTTGCTTGTGGTACAAAAATCATTTTTAAGTGTGCTTCTCTCTAGGACTATTTTGTCTGGTACATAAAATCATAGATAATCATTACAATAAAATAAACTTTAGAAATATTACTTAAACTTATACCACGTAACTACAGTATCATCAGAATAAAAAACTCTTACAAGCTAAAAATAATGATTAGTTTGGGGCATCTTGAAGATCGACATCCATGTTTGAAGAAGTGTCGTTGATGTGTTCTTGTTCTTCTTTCTGTTGATTCTGTTGCTGTTCCTCCCCATTAATGGATCCAGGAATATATTCATCAACTTGTCTTCTGCTTCCAAATCTGGAATAGTTTGGGGTTTCTGTGTTTTCGAAATTTGCTTGATAAGAATAATCGATTGGTTCGTATCTATTAACTTCGTGTCTGACCTGTCCACCAGATTGACCTCTACCAAATTGCCTGTCTTCTTTGAAACCTGGATCTAAATCAATTTCAAGAATTTGGTCATCCAACTTCGTACCATTGAGATATTTAACAGCATTAATAGAATCTGCACTTCTGGAGAAAATGATAAAACAGAACCCACAAGGAGTGTATTTAAACTTATCTAACCCCATGATAACCTTCTCTATGCGACCAACCTTAGAGAAGAGTTCGTATATTTGTTCTTCTGATGTATAGAATGATAAGTTACCAATGTAGATGGTTGCACTCTTCAAAGATTTTCTGAGGTCTGCAAGACCATCTCCTTGCTTTCTTCTTGCCTTCTTTAAAAGATAACTAGAAGGAGCATCAAGTCTAGCCGCTGTATGGTTGTATTTGACCTCATCAAATTCTGCTAAACTCATTGTCGATTTTATAATGATGTGAGATTATTTTCAGATTCTTGTACTTTCTTTATTAGATAGATGTGAATATCTGAGTTTAATGGGAAAATTTTAAATTGAAAAGTATGTACCTTTGTAGAACCAAATCTTAATTCACTTATTTGTATTATCCAGATTTCCTAGATTGCCCGTGGTTCTGCCATCAATTTCTTTTTGGCTAGAGTACTGTTGCCCAAATTGGAAATGTTCGTACCTAAGAATCAAAATCAAAATTATATCCATGCTAGATATCCTTAAATGAAGAATATTCAGATATCACCTATTTGCAACCTCGTCTAAAGAATGAGTTATTCTTCAATCTGTCCTGCTAGCAGTGGCGGATCTAAAATCTTCCAATAGAGAAAAAAGAGCGGTAATTTTTAGTATTTAGGATTTAGGACAAGATTACGTAAGAAACGATTAAATTCACTGGTCTAGGTCCACGACAGGTAGAGATTTGTGGGAAAAACATGAAGAAATCGACATATTAAACAAATAAATATCTGAGGTTACTAGGTCTCTGATAACTTTTTTTTCGTCTGATTTTATTTGATAATTGGCGCCTGTTTATTGAATGTTGGTCATCGGTTCAACTAATGAAGATCATTTGGAATATTAATAGCGAGCGATCTTGTCCTGTTCCCCCTAAAAAAAAAGAGGCTTTTTGGGCACGTGAATCACACCTGGATTATATAATGCCGGCCACGGAGAACTAAGAATTCCGGCCATAATATCCAATTATAATTTTGCGCGCCCCAGCAAATTATAGGTTGTGGACAACAATGTTTTTTTACGAAGAGCCATCCCCAAAGATTGGAATCCAGCTGTATAAAGAATAGACGCCTTTATCCACATGAATAAAACCCCTTATCTAAAGAGTCATTCAGTACCTTACACTATTCTCAGCTCCTCATAACCTTTCATTAATTTTCTCTTAACTTTACTGCGTGACGACTTTGCAATACTTTTCTTTTAAATTATAGAATATTATGGGAAACACCCCGTCAAAATCCAATAATAATGCCAGCCCCAATACCCAGAACAACTTAAACTCTGGGACTGCTACTACTACTTCTCTTGGTTCCACTGAACCCGAACCAGATGATAGGAAGTTTCCTTCCTATAATAAGTCAAATAAAAAAGCGAATGATTATAAACATTCCACCAAATCATCCAATCGTGTTGGTCCCTCCAGCATTGATCATACTGCTGCTGCTGCTGCTACTGCTACTGCTACTGCTACTGCTACTGCTACTGCTACTGCTACTGCTACTGCTACTGCTGCTGCTACTGCTAAGTATCCTCACAAGCTTCAAGATAAAATCCCTCCCTCAACTTCATCAACCTTTCACTATCACTTTGAAACGGAACAAATGAACTCGGCTCTGGATCTTGAGATTGCTGGATCCATGGCAAAGGCTCTGAAGATTGAATATCCAAGAAATGAGCCGCCAAGGATACATAGCTCCTTATACCAGGATAAGGATGAGTTGATTTCATCTTACAGTGATGTTTTCACTTATAACACTTCAAGCTCTTCATCTTCATCTCTGAGCAACTCTCCTGAAAACATCAATAAAAGCTCCATGCGTAAAACTCCAGCTTATGATAAGAACAAAAGAAAATTAGATATTGACATTGACTCGATTATTGAAAAATTATTGACTTCGTCAACCTCTCATAACTTAGGCTCCAACTCTAATGTTGATTCTCATTTTCCCTCAAGTTCTCCTAGTTCTTCTAATTCGTCAACGTCAATGAGAAACAATGATTTCTTCATCTCTCAAAAGGAAATTCAAATTATTTGCAATAAATCCAGGGAAATCTTCCTGAACCAACCAAGTTTGCTGAAATTGTCGGCGCCTGTCAAGGTTGTCGGTGATATTCACGGTCAGTTCAATGATCTGTTAAGAATTCTCAAATTATCCGGATTGCCGCCTAATTCCAACTATTTGTTCTTGGGTGATTATGTTGATAGAGGTAAACAAAGCTTAGAGACTATTCTCTTGCTACTTTGTTTCAAGATCAAATATCCGGAGAACTTTTTCATGATACGAGGGAATCATGAATCTGCCAATATTTCCAAGATTTATGGATTTTATGACGAGTGCAAACGTCGATTGAACTTAAAATGTTGGAAATATTTCATTGATGTTTTCAATACTCTTCCTTTAGCAGCTACCATCAATGATAAAATATTCTGTGTCCATGGTGGTTTATCTCCAAACTTGCGCTCTATGGATCAGATCGCTAATATCCAAAGACCTACAGATATTCCAGACGAAGGTCTTCTTGCGGATTTATTATGGTCTGACCCTGATAAGAACACTTTGGACTGGGATAACTCTGATCGAGGTGTATCATATCTCTTTGGTGCCAAAGTTGTTGAATCGTTCACCAAGAAGTTTAGATTCGACCTTGTTATTCGAGGACATATGGTTGTTGAAGATGGGTATGAATTTTTTGCCAGAAAGAAATTGGTGACCATCTTCAGTGCTCCAAACTACTGTGGTGAATTTAACAATTGGGGTGCTGTCATGAGTGTAGACTCGAAGCTAATGTGTAGTTTTGAATTGCTAAAACCGCACAAGAAACTGAACCACCATAATACAAAATGATTATGGAAGTCGGTGAATAATGCTATGAATATTACGAAATTAATTGTTTATCTGTTTATCTGTTTGTTTGTTTGTTTGTTTGTTTTATTTTATTTTTTTGGTTTATTTTTATCTTCTTTACTTTTTATTTCTTTTTATTAATATTCAATTTCTTCTTTCGAATCCCGACCTTATAAAAAGTATGTAGTGCTTGATTACTATAGGATCCATATCTGGTTCACTTAAGATTCGAAGAAATAGCAAATGATTTTTTAGAAAAAAATCACGTGCACTAAATCACGTGAGACAGTAGAAAGTGCAGAATTCGCGTCTGTCCTTCAAAAAAAACCTTTGCAACAGTTTGGATCAACAATAATATTTTCTACCTGCCTCTGCAAACCCACCACCCGCCGCAGAACTTTCGCACTGAGAAAATTAAACCATATTTTTGGAATCAACATAGACCATTTTCAAGGCTTCCACAAGTTTGTTTGTGTTTTTTGAAGGGACAGAGTCTACCCGTCGTTTCTTCTATCAAATATCTGTAAACATCCAGTCCTCCATCAAGGGCTCTTGCCAATTTCCTAAACTTACTATTACGTGATCTTAACTAGGGAGTCAAAAACACTCAGATACCTAGCTTGTTTCATCAACTTTTCAAACGAGTACAATAGAGAAAGGTCAGCATGGATTGGAGAAAGGAACTCACCACGACTGACCGTATGAGAGTCATCAACATCATTGCTACAGCTCTCAAGGAACTTGGCACTCTTACGACGTCTGTCACAGGTAACCCTAGTCCCCTTATAAACCCAAGAGAGTTGAAGTCGAAAGCCGAAGAGCTGGAAAAGCACTGCTATGACAACGCAAGCAACAAGATGGATTATGGTCAATTATTTAAGTCCAAACTTCTTGGGATCAAGAACTCTGTTCAAAATATCAAGAATAGAAGTGCTGCACAGAATGCTGTTCAGCAACAGCAACAACAGCAACAGTTACAACAGCAACTTCCTAATATGTCTTTACAACAACAACAGTCGCAACAGTCCCTACAACAGGCTCAAAATACCAATCTACAGCAACATGTGAAGCCAAATCCTACAACGCAGGCTTTTCTTGCACAGCAAGCACAGGCCAGACAACAGGCTGCTGCTCAACAGATAGGTAATCAACAACCAAAGCAGTCTC
Organism: Waltiozyma sp. UFMG-CM-Y6624; assembly: GCA_018343995.1. Lineage (NCBI taxonomy): Eukaryota > Fungi > Ascomycota > Saccharomycetes > Phaffomycetales > Wickerhamomycetaceae > Waltiozyma > Waltiozyma sp. UFMG-CM-Y6624. The sequence continues at coordinate 157,311 of JADIOT010002779.1, forward strand.
CACAAATGAACCAGATGAACCAGAACTGGAACAATAACCAGAATAGCAATGGTATGAACAACATTCAAAGAAGCGCTCAATCCCAGTCACAACAAACATTGCAGCAACCAGGTGGGAACAATGCTAAGAACAATAACGGGGGTATCAATAACAATAACAACATGAATAAGATGCCTACAGCTCAACAGCAAATGTTTAATAACATGTTGAAAACAACTCCAATCCCAGCAGCACTTCTTCAAAAAATTCCAAATTTGCCAGCAAATGTCAACACCTGGCAACAGATCTTTGAAAGAGTCTCCTCGCAACAAGTCGAAGCCACCTACATCAACCTGATCAAGCAGATATACAACCTCCATTCTCAGATTCTTCAAAAGCAGCAGCTCCAGCAGAACAGATTTGTCATTCCAACACCAGATACACAGGGTTCATCACAACAAACACAACAGCAACAGCAACAGCAACAACAACAACAACAACAACAACAACAACAACAGCCTGCTGTAGAGAACGAGGTGAACGGTCTTCCTCAGACTCAGGTTAGAGGGAACAAAGGTGCCACTTCAGGTATAGGGGCCAATCAGGGACAAGTACAGTCTGCTCAGCCTACTGCTATGTTAAACCAACAACAACAACAACCGCAGCAGCAGCAGCAGTTCCAGCAAGTTCAGCAACAGCGAGTCATTAATAATGGTCAAGATCAATCGAAGAATGTTCCTCCTTTTACTCAACTTGAACTCAAAAAAATGAGTGAGAGTGCGTTAGAACTGCTTGCCAAGTTTCAGAGGGAAGGGCATATTCCAGTGGAGTTAACGCCGGAGCAGAGATCTACCTTTGTTAGAAAGTATATCATTCGTCAACAGCAACTGAAGGTTAATGGTAATCAACAGGGTCCTCCTCAGCAAGTGGGTGGTGGTAATCGTCAAAATATTCCAGGCCAGCAACAGGTCCAGCAATTGAATCTACAGATGAATCAAGGACAGATTCCTAACAATAATACAATTCCTCCGCCACAACAACAGCCAATTCCACAGAACCAACAACAACTTCAGCAACAGTTGCAGCAACAACAACAACAACAACAACAAATGCTCGCTACTCGTATTGCCAGCCAACCTTTGAATTCTGTGGGTGGTAATCTAGCTGCACAAACAATAAATCCAACTCAAGATTCAAAGCAGCAACAGCAGGGACCTGGTGGACATATCGTACCTAATGAGCAAGAGAAGAACGAATTGAGGGCAATCCTGGCAGAAGTGTCCAAAGTGCCAATCAAGCTCACCGATCTAACCAACCAGCTTACTGCTGATCAGAAAACTATTGTGAACTCCAAGGTGACAAACTTATTGGTCCCGTTGTACAGTCTCATTGAGCAACTTGTCCCTACTTTTTACTCTCTAACGAAGAATGCTGAAGGAACTAAGAAACTTCTTCATATGAGATCAATGGTCAAAGAGGTCTTAGAAGGGTTGAAAATTGGTAAGTACTATGCTTCTCCAGAACTGTTGGAAAAAGTCAAGGCTCAAGCTCAGAAATATGTTCAATTTGTCAAGGAACAAATGGCCAAGAATAAATCAGGACCTGCTTTTGCTCAACAAAACTATGGAATGAATTATGCTGGTGGTACTGGTCCTGGTCCTGGTCCTATAAAGAATATCAATGTTGGAATGACCCCGCAACAGGCTATTCAATTGAGGCAACAGGGTGTTAACACAAACATGACTCCACAGCAATTAATACAACAACAACAACAGCAGCAGCAGCAGTTACAGTTACAGTTACAACAACAGAAACAACAGCAGTTCCAGCAGCAACAACAACAACAACAACAACAACAACAACAACAACAACAACAACAACAAACGCAGCAGCAACAAATGCAGCAACAGAATTCTAATCAGTTTTTTGGTAATCCCAATGATATTGGCAGTGTTACGCCTGTTTTGAACAATATTAGAGCAAATCAAGGTGTCGGTGTGATTCAGGGTTCTCAGATTCCACAATCCCAGCAAGCAAAGAATGTTACCACTGCTGTTAATTTTAACCAGAATAGTTTCAATAGCTCTCCAACATTAAACAACGCCCAGCAAGCAACAAACAACGTGAACGTTCCGCAGATGATTCCTCAAACCAGCCCTCAAATTTTTCAGCAGCAGTTACCGATCTTACAACCACAACCAACTGTGCTCAATCACAAGCAATCAACACCTCATCAAATCCCTTCTCAATCTCCTTTGTCCACAGGTCCTCAAGAAAGTAAGAAGCCTCCTTCAAAGAAAAGAAATACCAAAACTGGGAGCACTCCATCTGCCACAGGTCCAGCAGGTAGAAAATCTACTTCAAATGCACCAACTCCTGTTTCCACCACATCTGCGAAACCTACTCCACAAGCAGCAGCATCTACACCTTCTGTGGGAACAATATCATTACCTGAAAACAAGGGTTTGACGATGGCTACTGCTCAGCAGCCACCTCCATCTATGTCTCCGGTTCAGGCACAATTATTCAGGAAGGAACAAGAGGCCATTGTTAAGGAGTATAATTCTCAGAAGGAAACTCGTGAAAATAGACGCAAAAGAGAAGAACTTCTTGTCACTGGTAGATACGCTGATTTTCTTTGTGCTTCATTAGCGAACGCTCTTGATTTAAAAGATGAAGAGTCTCGATTTGTTGACCATTCTGATACTGCTGCCAATATTGTTGGTCCTAAGGGCCGTGTTGACAACAAGCAATCGCCATCTCTAAAGGGTTTGACGCCATCTACCATCCTACAAACTCCCATGAACTTCAATGCCACTAGTAATATAAGAACACCAGCTTCTAGTGTCAAATCCAATGCTGATTCTGGAATGTCACCTAATAACACCTCCTCTAAGCTTGGTGCTGACTTTTCTAAGAATGAATCGCCATCATCGTGGGAAGCAACATTGAACAATTGGACCTCACGTGTTTCCCGTGAAGCTATCACATCTATGTTTCTTTCCGTGCCTGAGATTAATAGTATGAGATTCATTCTTGACTTTGAATTGCCTCAAAGGGAAGATACTTTCGATATGGATATTTATAAAGCTGATATTGACTCCGATGGTGATGTCACCATGAACGGTACAGCCACTGCTTCGACAACAGACTTCTCTTCCAGAAATGGTCCAGATGATTCTGAAACAATCAAGAGAAGAAAACTTGCTGATAGGCATAAGGATTTAGTCATTGACTCTTTCAGATTCAACGACAAGCAATATGTCATTGTCAATGAGGATGAAAAGATCTCTGAAGAGTTGAGTGATTTGGTTTGGAATTATGATTTCATTGCTTCAAAATTAAGCGCTTCCAATAACAAGGCCACTTCAAACTCTGCACTCTGATCTGTTAATTTTTTTTTTTTTTCTGTGGGAAAAATTTAAACTCCATCAAATATACTTTTGTACTTCTAATAATTAATATTAAAATCTACTATCTAATTTAGCTTAATTAAATTAAGTTAAATTAAATTTAATATATTTCTACCTATTTCGCGTCTTTGTATCAGCTGCAGGCAGATTATAAAACAAAATAACCAAAATACTGGCCACGACCAAATGTTTTATCAAACCTCGAATACCTCTGGGGTGTTTTATACACTATAATAATTAGAATGCCTTTCCAATTCAGCATCAAGGAAGCCACACTACTGAATATTCCTAAAGATACGCTCCAGTTTGTCAAAGAAGCCAATGACCTGATCGAATCTGTCACGACCAAACAATGGTCCAAGAACAAAACCTACTCCTACACCTTAGAGAACGGCAACAAAGAACAAGTAACCACATACGGATACACGAACAAAGAGACAAAAGAGTATTGGTTAAGTAGAGTGTCCAATCATTCTTTAGACAAGTACAAATTTGAGGACTTTGCTAAGTTCATTGGTGGGGTTGATCCAGAGTCTGGAAAGATTGAGAGTATTTACAAGCACACTGAATATGAAACCGAATATATCCACGTCCTTTCCAAATGGGGCTCTATTCCACTTGATAGTTATCCTGAATACGAACAGTTGGAATCTAAAGACCATCTATCAAAATGGGGGTCCATTTACGCCGAATATGAATTGGGTGCACCATTAACTACTAGACAGTTCAATGAATTTATCATTATTATTGAACCTGGGTATTTCTCCGACGATACTTTATTCGTGATTCAACTGGTATCCAATAAACCATTAGAGAACAATCATGTTAAGGGTTCATATTGTTCAATTGAGAGAGTCAAACTCGATAAGGATGGCAACTGTATTGATTGGAGAATGGCAACTTCTAGTGATTCAGGTGGTAACGTTCCAAAATGGCTTCAAAACTCTATGATCTCCAAGAGTGTTGCTGGTGATGTCCCTTCCTTTTTAAACTGGCTGGACAAGCAGTGAATAGATACATAGATCGTTACTGCTGCTTCTTATTAAATATCAATATATGTATAATAATTGGGTTGTTCTATTATAGATTATTTTATAATTTAATTGAATGAAAAAAGAATTATTTTTACTCAAAATATATTTAATTATTAAATATTTATTATTTTTTAAAAATTAGTATTTTACATCAATTGATTCATATATTATATAAAATATTAAAAAAAAAATATTAATATTTGATACTAAAATAAATTTTTATAATAAATACTACAGATTTTTAAAATTAATTTATATTCAAAAAATTTTATTTTTTTTTTAAAAAAAAAAAATTAACACATAAAATTTCCTTTAATAATATAATTTTTCTCCTGTATATATATATATATACCTTCTATTTTTTTCTTTTATTTAACCTTTTAATCCCGGTGTTGTCAATCCCCAGTAGATTTCAAATATTTGTTGAGTTCTATTAACGAATTGTGAATAGACTAAATTTAAATCTGAACTGCCATTAAAGACTATTTTTTATGTATAAAGAACCCTTTAAAATTTATATTTTGGATTTTTTTTTTTTTTTTTTTTCTTAATAAAAATTTTAAAATATAATAATAACGGATTTTTTTTTCTCCTAAACCTTTCGATAAAAAATATATATAATATATAAAATTATACCAATTCCAACAAAAACCGTTTCGATGGGTATTTTAGCTTTTTTTTCACGCTGACAAAATTGGTTTTGCTTACAGTGCAGATTTCTCACAACGTACGTTCCATTAGCTCAGTGGTTTAGAGCTTTGTGCTTATAGCGGTTTCAACCAACAGTTATGCCTAAGTCACGCAAACGTCATGGGTTCGACCCCCATATGGAACAATTTTTATACCAGTTTTGTTTTTTTTTCTTGGTGCCCTTTTTTTTTTGTATACACAACCACTGAGATAAATTCAAGCTATTCTACACAATTCTAGTGATTTATTTATACTATTTGAAGGGAATGTGTATCACATTATATACCACTACCGAATTGTAGTTTATTTCTTGTTCTTCTTAACGAAAGAGATAGTCTTACCCTGAGAAGATCTCGACTTCTTCTTTGCAGGTTGAATGTCATCAGGAATTTGAGAATAAGGATCAAACGAAGTATTTTGTGGTCTCTTCTTATCCTTCTTATCCTTTCTAGCAAATTTATTTTCTTTGGAAATAACCTTTTCAGCATTGGCATAGTTAAAGTCTTCCGATGTGAGTTCAGTAAAATCAACCTTCTTCTTAGGAGTTTGTCGTTGTCTCTTCTTAGTCTTCAAGACGACAACATCCTCCTTATCTTCAAACATACCCACCTCTTCTGGTTCAGAGACAGAAGGAGCAGCAGCAGCATCTTTTTCAGCTTTGTCGTTAATTTCAGATTGTGTAGCAACCTCTGGCGAGACAACTGACCTCAAGTCAACGGTTTGGTTGTTATCAAACAAAGAGAGCTTTTCACGAATATTTTCAAGTCTTTCTTTTGAAGATTTGACAGGGGTAGGTGTTTCAGCTGATGCGAAGAATTTCTTTTCAAAGAAGGAAATTTTGCCAAAGAAAGAAGAATCTGTAGACATATCCAAATTTTCCATTGTTTGAGAATCTTTTGCCGTTAGCTTAACAAACAATGCTTCATTCTTCTTGATATCATCAATTGAAACAACATCACTATCAGAAGATTTGGAGACATCGTTGCATAAATCCACACATTCCTTTTCAGCTTTCTCAAGAGCTTGTGCAACTAAGCCTGCAAGTTCCTTACTGTTTCTGCGAACAAATTCTGTTGTATATGGACTGGCACCTAAGATACCCGCAGAATCAGTTGGAGCCAAAGAAGCAATGGAAACAAGCAATTGGTTAGACATGATATATCTAGGAGATTCATCCTCCTTACGAGCAATAGCGTCTCTCCATTCATACAATGCTTTGACAATACCAGAACGAGATGCAGGTATGTTATATTGGAACACCAACCCTTTCCATGGGTCAGTTTTATCGATGGGCGAATAAGTTTTTGATTGGTTTGTAGTATTTGTTGGTCTGAACTTGGAGTATTCAAATCTTCTTAAGGCAACGTTTCTAGATTCCCACAAGACATCACCCATCTTACCAGAATCAAGAAGAAGATTCTTCAATTGATCGTAGATGTAAAGAAGAAAATGCGTATCGGCTCTAGCATAAGCCATCATAGCGGAACCCAAAGGACGCACTCTCCAATCAGCCAATTGATACTTCTTGGAGGTTTTAAATTGAGCAAAACGTTCCAACAAGTAGGCCAAACTCATCTTTGGAAGACCCAAAGCCTTAGAAGCATGAAATGTATCGAAAAGACTGACAATGTATAACCCAAGATCTCGCTGCAACCAGATGATATCCATGAAGGCACCATGGAAGACCTTGGTGATCTGCGGATTGGCAAAGACTTCGTTCAAGATATGTAACTCTTCACGAAGAGCCAAACTATCCACCACCCAATCTTGGTCCCTAGAACTGATCTGCATTAAACAGACCAAACCATAATATGACCTGTAGTCGTGATGTTCCAAATCAACTGCTATTTCAGTGCATTTTTTCAACTGAGCGATCATTTCTTTCAAGGAGTCCATGTTGTCAACCCAGATTTCCTTAGTAGTATCCCAATTCTTTGGCAAGATCGGTTCTTCTTTCTTCAGGATGGAAGGATTGTACTCCCTTTTTAAGATCTCAGTCTCATACGGATGTTTGTAGTGTGATGGCTCGTCTTCAGTTTCTTCTGTTAATTTGAGAGTCTCGTCAATCGGAAGGATGGCAAAGGGTTTGGATATCAACAATGGTTTAAATGGACCAGTTTCAGTGGTGTCGACTGGTATTTTGAAGGAAAGTTGTGGTTTTCTGATCTTTTGATTGTTTTGACTGTTTGGTGCAGCTGGTGAGTCATCCAAGTACTTCATTCTAGAACCATCCGGTTTGATATTGGTGCATTTGTGCTCATCGAAGCCCATATCAGCCTTTTCAAAGATATCATCCAAGATATTGGAGATGGATTTCCAGGAGTCTTTAAGAGAAGAGCCTTCAACAGCCTTGACGCTGTCCATTTCCAAAGATTCAAAGACATTATTGATTAGAGACAAAACTCTATCAGATGCCTTATTGGATGTTTCTTCTATTGTTTTATCCACACTTTTGAAGAAGTTGATATCGTTGGAGTTCAAACCGGAGGAAGCTCGGACGGTAGGCCCCAATTTCGAAAGAATATCTTCAGTGGTTTGGAAAGACATTTTGAGTCTGATTTCCCTTCCTTTGATTGGATCAATGAAGAATACTTACAATCTTATAAAAGCTAACATGAATAGCTTCGTAAGCTCCTACTATTCTATATGCAAATAATTTTTTTTCCTCAAGATGAGTTTTGACCGGGATAGAATGTCAGATAATAACCATGCGTTTATAAGATTAGGAATCAGGAATAGTCAAAGTTCCTCTATACGATTATGATATTATTTAATTTGGTTATATACAGTGTTAATTGATACACGGAGAAGAAAGTAGTTGATATAAATGATATTTATGATCATCAATTTACCAGGAAAATCGATAACTACCGCTGATTATTTACATAGAAGTTCCAGTACTAGCTCTATTATTTCTGAGCTTTTCCTTAGTTTAAAAAAAAAAAACGAGAGTCAAGACACAATCCCCCGAAACATACTATTCTATCTATTTACAATAAGAGCTAATATACACCTAATATGAAAACAATCCAATCCTTAAGAATGAGGCAAATTGACCTACAATCAGTTCATTTGTTCCATGAAGTTATTCATCTTTATCTTCTTCTTGTTTCTAATCTTCATTTCCTTCTTAGCTAGTTTAGCAGGATCCTGTTCCAACTTTTCTTGCTGTAATTTAGGATCAAGAACAGTCCATAACCATTCTGGATACTCAGAATCTTCTAAGGCGACTGGTTCTTGACCTGTCTTCTTAATCTTTAGGTTCAATGGGGTACCAGCGGCACATGCAGACTTTATAGTTTGAGTAGCTGCCTTATCAGAGGTGTTTCTAAGGATGGTGGATGTGCTGAAAAGTCTTCTGATTGGGATTCTGAACATAGTTGTGAGAAATAAAGTGAACTATAAAGAATTATAACAAATTATTGACACACTTCGTTAAGATTTAACTATAATCAACATGCGTCAAATCATTCAAAATTTTCCGACATCACCATTTGTGAGGTTTTATTAAAAGTTTCCCATTTACACGTGACCCCTTGAAAATGCCCTCGGAACAATCTTTTTGCTTTCTCAGCTACCTGCGATGAGATGCAAGTCCCACAGTACTGCAAAAAAAAAAAAAACCTAAAAAAAATTTCAAGATAAATTGTAGGAGAAAACACACAATGTAGAGAACTTTTTGAAAAGTTTTATTTCCATAACACAGGTTCTCTTCTTCATATTTTTATCAAGTAACTTTTTTAAAAAAATAGCCAACATGTTTACCTGTAATACTTGTTCCCTACAGTTCCCAACTCCTGAAGATCAAAGGACCCACATGAAGTCCGATTGGCACAGATATAATCTTAAGAGACGTGTTGCCGAACTACCAGCCATTAATGAAGATTTATTCAACGAAAAGGTTGCCAAGCTGACCATCAATGAAGAACAAGAAGATATTTCCCAAAAGGGCCAAAACAGCAGCAACAGACAGATCACTAAGAAGGAACAGAGAAAGAGAGAAAAGGAGGCCTTATTGGAAAAGAAGAGACAAATATTGGAAATTGCTAGAAAGAACATGCTGAAGGCTGCTAGCGAGGAAACCACTTCCGAAACCACACCAGAAGTGGAAGTTCCAAAGGAAGCTGTTGTCGAAGGGAAACAAGAGTCATTCCAACAGAAACTGGAACAGGAAGAAGAACCAAAGACCACCGAAGCAAATAAATCCACTCTAATCACTGAAGCAGATTTAGAAAACTTATCTGATGAGCAAATAGCCGAACGTCTATTGGCTCACAAGATAGCCAATAAGGTTGAAATATCCTTAAACACCTGTCTCTTCTGTAACAACAAGACCCTCGCCACATTCGACGAATGTATCACACATATGCACAAATCCCACGGTTTCTATATCCCTGAACAGGAATTTTTGACAGACAAGGAAGGTTTAGTAAAATACATGGCTGAAAAGATCGGTTTAGGGAACGTCTGTATTGGCTGTAACTTCCAAGGGAGATCCATCCATGCCGTCAGAGCCCATATGATCGCCAAGAGACATTGTTCTATTCCTTATGATTCTGAGAATGAGAAATTGGAAATCTCAGAATTCTACGATTTCACTTCTACTTATGCCGAACTTGATGCTGAAGCTGAAGGTGAGTGGGAAGATGTTGAAGGTGAAGATGTTGAAGGTGAAACTGGTGAAGATGAAGACGAAGACTTACCACAACATGTTTCGTACAATGATGGTGTTCAATTGCATTTGCCATCCGGTCTCAAGATTGGTCACCGTTCTGCCGTGAGATACTTCAAGCAGAATTTGAAGCCAGAAAGAGTGTTATCTGAAGGCCAAGGTACTGTTATTGCCGCCGAGTCCAGACACATGATGAATATTGCTGACAGAGCTGCTTTATTGGAAACCAAGAGAATCTGGAAGTCTGAAAAGACTGATCTTGATAGAAACGATAGAAGAGCCGCTAAATTCATCAATAACCAACCTTACTACAGAGATCAACTCTTGCAATGATTGGTGGAAATTCTTAATTCTGACTATGGATTGTGTACTATGGGACTTATTATTTCGTTTGCGTTTCAATTTTGTTGTATATTAGTGACTAGTGTTTAAATTCTTGATGCATATATTTTTTAACTGATACCGTGCCTTAATATATAGGTACTTGAATTTTTAACGTAAGAGTGTGCACGTGACTGCGGTTACTTTCTTCCTTTCAAAATCCTGGAAAACAATTAAAAAAAATATATGTTAATGTACTATCAAAGTTTTTTTTTTAAATAAACTAGTCCTTATTGTTTATATTGAAAATAAATCTAGAAAAACAGCAAGACTAGGAAACCGAAGATGACTTCTTCTATTAATTTAAACCTCGATTTTTCACTTCTTAATGACCACAAGGATCCATTTCAAATAAATGGCGATTCCCTAACTTTACAACAAATCATACCACGTTTGATTCACGAAAGGGGCCAGGGCTCTTTCTTGAACATAACTGAAGAGCAGCTCATCGAAGAGATCAATAAGTCCAGCGATAATAAAACAGTTGATGTCAATGAGGAAAATAAAGCCGAGTTCGCAGTCAATGTTGACGAGACAGAAGATGTACCAGGACCAGGAGCTGAAGAAGCGGAAGAAGACTCTAATATTCAAAGCATAGGAACCAACCCACTTCTTTCCACGAATGAGCTATTCTACAGGAACAAGCATGAAGTCTTGAAAAACATTCAAACAGCACTAAATGAATCGTCATTAGCCTTAGATTTCGTCTCTTTGTTGATCAGTTGTCTTCGTCCAGCAGCAGCCACCGTCTCCATGTCTGCCCATTTAAAAAAGTTTGTTGAGAACGGATCCTTAAATGCTGATCGTATCAAAGATCCAAAGACCTCACAATTGAAGCAAGAACAGATGAACGAAACAAGAAGTATTGCATTAGGATGGAAACTTGCAGCTTTGGAGAACTGTTCAAGTTTGTTAAGAGACGCTGGCTCAAGATTAGCCGAAGAGGTTTTCCAAGAGAAGCTTTTTTGGGATACCATTAAGAAGAATCTAAACACTAAGGAAATCTTATTCAAGACTAGAGAAAGAGGTACCAACAAGAAAGTTCTAGCTGTTAAGTTTGGGTATGGTGATTCTGGATCTACGTATGACATTGAAGGTAATGCCATTATCAAAACAAGCAATGATGATAACAAGGTCCATTTTGTCCCTATTGATAACAAGCCAATTCTGAACAAGTGTATCAGAGTTAGAATCTTAACTAAGGGTCCAGGAAGTACCGATGATTCAGATTATCAAGTAGTTGGCGAATCACAAGTATCTCATGAAATCTTTGACAGTTCAAACGAAGATGAAGAATCAGGTTATGTTTCTTTGAAGACTCAGATAGAACAAGCAAGATACCTTATCTTTGAAGAAGAACTATTTAATCAACTTCTTGAAGAGTCCAACTCGTTGATCTCTTACAATGTCAGGCTAGAAAGTGAATCAAAGCTCACAATTGAAGTCGACCATCAACTCATTGAGATCACATACCAAGAGAACATGCAGTCAGACTTCAACAAGGAAATAAAGATCCAAGATCAAAGGGCAGAACTGATAGCCACATACTTACGCTTGATGTTAACAATGAAGCACGAGGCCTACTTAAACACTAAGAGGCAAACTAAGATCTTGAAACCAAGCTTAGTATCTCGCCAAACCCAACATCAAAATCCACACCTATTACAACAGCAGCTGAAGAAATCAGAATCACAGCATCCAATATTGAAGCCAATAGTTGGACAATTCCGTCATGATTTCAATTTAAAAAAGCTTCATACGTTAATATCACGTGTAATTTCAGAACTCAACCAAACATTATCAATAAACGAACCACAAAAGCAAAAAGAACCAATCAAATTTCTCTTGAAGCGTACGAAATACATCTCCAATATGCCGCCGGTATCAAAATTTAAAATCATCATTCCATCAAATTCTTTTAATTCTAAAAAGTCCCGTGTCTTTGTCACTCTTGATTCGTTTGATTGGGTTAATTATCAGATTAAAGTCACTGTTTCTGTCACAGGACAAAGAGATCAAGAGTTCTTGTTTGAGGATTTAAGAAGTGGTGATGTTGGTGGCGGGTTAGAAGGTTGTCTGGAATGGTTGATATCTGGTATTCTTGATTAGACTATATATAGGATTAGTGAGATACCCAATACATGAAATTTACAAAGGATTCTGTTTTGAAAGAGAAATGTAATAAGCTGTAACCCAATTGATACTATACATTTACAAAGATGAATCGGAAAGGAATAAAAAGAAAATCACTTGAATAACTTTGCTAATGAGACTTGTCCTTCTTCATTCTTGTTTAAAACCTTACCAACCGCCAATTCGAAATCTTCTTGTGTCACATGGATTCTTCTTTCTCTCAAAGCGTACATACCAGCTTCTGTACAAACACCCTTAACATCAGCACCAGAACAACCATTCATCTTCTCAGCAATCTTTCTTAAGTTTATACCTCTTGTCAAGTTCATAGCTCTGGAATGGATCTTTAAAATTTCTGTTCTAGAAGATGTTGTTGGAGCTGGAAATTCGATTTTTCTATCTATTCTACCTGGTCTTAATAAGGCTGGGTCCAAGATATCCAATCTGTTCGTAGCCATGATAATCTTAATATCTTTGGAGTTCTCAAACCCATCCAATTGATTAAGAAGTTCCAACATGGTTCTTTGCACTTCAGAATCACCACCAGAAGAACCCCCTCTTGAAGATCCAATAGAATCGATTTCATCCATGAAAATAATAGAAGGCGCATGTTCTCTAGCCATAACGAATAATTCCCTCACCATTCTTGAACCTTCACCAATGTATTTCTGAACCAATTCAGAACCTGAGACTCTGATGAACTTACATTCTGTATGATGGGCAACAGCTCTTGCCAAAAGTGTCTTACCAGTACCTGGAGGACCATATAAGATAACACCCTTTGGTTGTGCGATACCCAAACTTTCAAACAATTCTGGATGTTTAACAGGCAATTCAATGACTTCTTTGATTTCCTTAATCTGCTTAGTTAACCCACCCACCATATCATAAGTGGAATCTGGGACTTTCTCTACCATCATTAAACTCACCAATGGATCGATTTTGTTAGGTAAAATTTTGTGCAATAAGTATGAGTCAGACTTCAAACACACTCTTAATGATGGCTTGATGTCTTTGATGTCAATATCTGGTGCAATGTCGACAATGAATTTACCCTCTGGGTTGATCTTGACTAAGATTTTCTTTGGTGATAAGGCCTTGATAACTTCACCAACATAAGAGCCCGGTTCTTGTAATAATCTCAATTCATCCTTCAAAGATTTGACTTTAGAGTTAAGCGAGTTTCTTTGGGCTTCTAGACGACGAAGATTTTGAGTCTTTGTGTTAATCTGTATTTCAATGTCTTGGATACGTTGGTCAAAGAACTAAGATATAACAAATGTTAGTATTCTAAGCCGTGTAAAAGATGCAATTGACTAATAAGGAACATACAGGCTTAATACCACCTTGATGAACAGAAGCTGATGACATTACTTAAAGCGGTTTAGGGGGAAAATTTGAGTGCTTGTTTTAGTAATTAAAGAAATTTAAATGCCATTTAATAGATTTTTATATGTTTTTTTGCCTTCGGAAATTATACAAACTGTCCAATGGATCTCTCTGGTCGCGCGAGCATGGATCATTGAAGAATCTTAAGCACGTGACTGGATAATATCTTTTTATGTAACACACTGTACAGTTCCTTATAATTGATATTTTTTTTTAAATCATCATTGAAACTCTTTCTACATCTACAAAATCTTAAAAAGGAACGTTGAAGGTACATACATATATACACCAAAACTCTAAAATATTTACACATGAGTGATGTTGCATCAACAACAGTTTAAAAATCAGTTGGATTCCGAAGAGTAATAGGTCTTTCTCAAATCGACAATCTTCTTGCCTCTGTTCAAACTTAATTCCTGCAAAGTCTGTTGGTTACTTAAGGCTTCAATGAAACCCTTACAGACATTCATACCGTTTCTACTCTTGTAAATCTTAGCAGAAAGATCCTTGATACCTATCAATTCACAGATTTCAAAAATGTAATGATTGACACGTAACCCGAAACCAGGAGGAGCAGATCTCAAGAAGATCTTAGAACCATGAAATCTATTCTCAATGGTACCGATAATGGTACGGTCTTCGTATCTTGGAATGAATTTCAGGTTCTTGACGGCGTTCCAGTGGGCCTTGGCAACAGCTCTACTCATTTCTACTCTGTCCTTACCCTCACCTATCCCAACCATACCGTTCTTGTCACCAACGACAACAAGAGCATAGTTAGTTGGAATCTTACCTTTAGCAGTCTGGTTGGAAACACGCTTCATAATCAATGGCTTGGCTTGTAGTCTTTCAATGTATTGGGCGTCTAAGCCGGTCAATAGAGAAAGACCCTTAGCAATGACGGAGTTTTGTCTAGTGGAGGATTTCTCTTCGATGATGGAACCCTGTGGGATATCAACTTTCGCTTGCTGGAGCTGGTATCTGAAGTCAATCTTGGCTGGGTCACTGATCTTTAAATTATCCCAGAATTGGTCTCTTTTACTGAAGTCGTCAAGATAAGGTGGGGAGAATTCTGTCTTTGGAAGCTTCTTGTTGGCGAAATGTGTAGGGTCAATGAAGGTTTCTGCAAGTTTGATACTTTCTAGAAGCTCTTCTGAGTAGTAGTTTTGTAGAAATTGTAAATGGGAGTCCTTGTTGTCTGAGGAAGATGGTTCTTTCTTGGTTGATTCAGAAGCGTTCTTGGAAACACGAGCAGTTGTCGTAAAGAGTCTACTACTTTGGGTAGCTCTTAAAGAGGCTCTTAGAGTTGAGGAACGAAGTGGTTGGAACATTTTCTTCGCTAATTTCTAAACTAATGAACAGCGAAGAGTCGAAAGTAACTGTCGTAATGAAACAGATTTTTAACTGTATGTATTGAAAAATAATTGGTTGGAAAAAATTCGACGTTTTGAGCAGCGCACTAACTCCGCTTAGTCAGCCGCTAATTGTTAATTTATAACTAATAAATAAGCCAAACCCATCAAGATTAGTGAAGGGTATAGTAAAAATTTTTGTGAAAAAAGTTTATTTCTTATTAATTTGCTAAAATACACAGAGAATAAATACAGCTTTAATACAAAGGCAATAAAGCTTGCTCTGTCAAGTCTTGTCTACACAAAGGACATTCGTGGTTATCTCTTGCCCAATCAGTAATACAATTCCAGCAAAACACGTGACCACAACTAGCACAAGATGGATCCTTCATAGGATCAAGACAAAGCATGCAGTTTCTTGAAGCTGCAGGGATATATGGTAGTAGATTTTCGTTAGAGAGATCAATATGAGTGGATGTGGAGGCTTTGTTATGTGGGATTGATGATAATTGAGTCTTGTTGTCTGAAGGGGTTGGATCAGTGTTTGAAGAAGATTGTGAACGGTTAGTGAAATGGATATCTTTGATCAAGTTGGTGAACTTGAAGGCTAATTGTGCTAAGATTAACCCACCAAGCAGTTCATAACCACCATTGGATGCAGCTTCTTCTCTATTAACTCTATGTCCGAAGGAATAACGCAGTCCAAACATACGTTTAGAAAGATTGTAATAAGAACCTTTGAGGTAAAACACAGCCAAATGAAGAGACATTAATGAGTCAATGACACTAGAGTATGAAAGTTTAGAAAGGAAACCAGCCCAAGTGGCTGGCATGCCTTCGTCACCTTGAGAATTTTCTTCTTCTTCATCACTGATATTACGCTTGAAATATCTCCTTATGAATCTCGTGACAAGATAAGGCAAGATAGCATAACTTAAAAGAAATCCAATTCTCTGAGCAAACTTAGGTAATTTCTTACCTGATCGTGTGACGTAGAACAAATCTGCATATTCTTCACCTAAGGTTCTAGACCCGTTTAATGTCGTCGTGATAAGGTATAGAGCTTTTGCGGCAACAGTTAATTCCTCAGGATGTGTATGAACGAATCGTTGTCCAGTGAAGATCTGGGTGACTTCCAATAGTTTCGAACGAATTACAGATTCGAAATAAGAATCCTTTTGATGAGCCCGCACTGTATATTTATTGTTAGTTATTTGATGTCGTTGAATCTTGAACGATCAGAGGAGAAGAAGAAGAAGGGATAGAAGGTGGGAACTTACCAATACTTGGAGCGTCAGCAAATGGGAGCACTTGTTCTTCTTCGTTTGTTCGTCCAGAGACGATGGTTTCCTTTTCTATTGTTTCAGACATGTTTTCAAGTTATTATTATTATAATAATAAGTTGTTCTTCGATAGAATTGAACGTATTTTTGTAGTAGGTGAAGTTCTTGTATTATGTCGCCAAATTGTTGTCTGTTAAGTGGCTTGTTGATATTTCAAGCGGGGGCCTCGGGACATCGGGAAAAAAATCTTACTGATTATAAAATATGATCACGTGATAGTGTAAATCTGAAAAGTAAATACCAAATAGTGATAACACCACAAACCTATAACTGAAGTTTGAACCTTTCATCAAACGCTCATCAACTGAGCGTCCAGAACAAATATCTCTATTACAAATATTCCATTAATAACAGATAATATGGATGCCCATGAAGACAAAGTGTCTAAGATCTCTGTATCTCTCCATTCAGATATCCAGCACCAATTAACCCTTCTTCAAACCAACTCATCAGGCTTCAATCTCCATTCCATTCTTCGCAGTCTCAATGAATTCCAACCAGCACCTCAGCTACTTGATACTAAACTCAGAGAATATATTAATATCGTATTATCTCTCTACTTGGATGACTATATGAATACTTCAACGTCGGAGATTTTCTACAATATTGGTAAGATTGTTGGTTATAAGAAGATCTCAACATTAATGAAGACAGAGATTCACTTAATCCCTATTATTCTCCAAAGAGCTCAGCTTGGCGAGAATCTACATTGGCATGAGAGATATTTGTTGGGTTGCTGGCTTCTGGTTTTGGTGTTGACACCGTTTAAGTTGGATTCCATGAAAACGACGATCAAGACTGATATTTATTCCATTGCTATTGGACAATTAGGCCAAAATGGTCCGTTGAAACCTCTTGGTGCTCGATTATTAGGGTCACTTATTATGCGTACTGATTGCAAGGAGGAGTTATCGAGATTTATAGAAGTTTTGGGGAATTACACTGAGCTGAATGAAGGTTTAAAGGTTGGATATTTACAAACTTTAAATATTGCTTTGAAGCGTGATCTGGAAGACGTTCTTCAACCACATGCTATTCAATTAGCCAAGTTTTGTAAAGCAATCGCAGAGAATGATAAATCCAAGACTAATATCGAGATTGTAGCTAAGGTTTTTTCCAAATTAGCAAGATATTTGAATGACTTGGAAGAATTCGAAGAGATTGAAGATATTATCGACTTTTTTCTTGAGAATTTCAATAATAGAAATACAGAGACCAGGTTTATCCTTGCTAGAAAGTACGCAAAACTTCTGATAAATATCGAATCATGTCTATGTATTGAGGCAACCTTTGACCTATTAGACCAGACCGAAGAGATGTCAAACCCAGAGGCTTTCGACAATATCAACGC
Source organism: Waltiozyma sp. UFMG-CM-Y6624 (assembly GCA_018343995.1). NCBI lineage: Eukaryota > Fungi > Ascomycota > Saccharomycetes > Phaffomycetales > Wickerhamomycetaceae > Waltiozyma > Waltiozyma sp. UFMG-CM-Y6624. The sequence goes on from JADIOT010002779.1 coordinate 175,048, forward strand.
AGACATTCTTCATACGAATCTTTTAACCATAGCTGAATCATTGCGAACAAGAAGCTCATCATCATACCATTATGAACAAATCACTAGGATTATAACGAAGACATTATTCTTTCAACAGAACAGAGTCACACATATCGGAGGGTCCAATGTCCGTGATGCTTCAAATTTCATTGCTTGGTCATTGGCTAAATATTCCACTGAAAAGATTAAACCTGAGTTGACCCTAAAAATTTTCCAAAGTCTCGTTTGTCTTTCATGTTTTGACAAAGACATCATGATTAGAAGAGCTTCGGCCGCTGCCTTACAAGAGCTAATGGGTAGGCATGGTTCCTATGCTTGGGCTACTTTATACCCAGACAGTAAGTTCAATAATGGCAGAAACTTATGTGTTGCTAATGTTTTGGACTATGTTGAATTAGGCTCGTTGGAAAAATCGTACTTGGTTATGCCGGCGAAATTAGTCCTTGGGTTTCCGGAATTGGAACCCTTGTTCATTGACTATTTATCCTTGAGAAGTTATGATTCTGATCATGAGATTGTGATTATTGCAGGACTAGCTTTATGTCAATTGATCTCCACTAAGGAATCTGAAATCCAATCACAAATTTCCAAGCATATTCAAATTGCCAAAACTTCAAACAACGATATTTTTAACGCATTGCTTTTATTGTCAGAGTTGTTGAAGATCACATCAAATCATCAAAGATTACCACAAATAATCCCAATCTTCGAGACTGTCAAGATCGATCATCATAAGAATTCTCCTTTCCAAATGGTTGCATGCTTATCGTTGTTTGCTTCCTTGTTGAAGTTGTCTTACCAACCCTCTGACCAAGTCTTGAAGAACCTATTCTCTTCAATGAGAAATGATTCTTCTAACATCAAGCAGATTATTATTCAAATAGCACCATTTTTAAACTTGAATAATGATTTTTGGAACGAATGGTTACGGTTTATGAAATTAGGCAATCAATGCACTTCCTCTTCAGTTGCTTTACTACCACAATTCAAAGAGAGATGTGATCTTGTTTTAGACCTTCTTAGTGTTGAAAAAATCAACCATCTCGTCAAAGTTGGTATCTTGAAGTCGGTCTCCACGTATTTAGCAAACGGAGGCCATTTGGACATGAAATACTTTCAATTGATGTTCGACTGTCTTGATGATTACACTATCACTGAGCAAGGGGATGTTGGTAGCACTGTTCGTTCTCAAGCCCTTTCTCTCTTGTTTGATAACTGGGAACGAATTGGTGTGGAATTTAAGGATCTTTTCGAGATTAAGTTGTTGAGATTAGCTGCTGAACCGATCGAAACCATTAGATTCTCATCTTTTGAATTGATAGAAAGAATCAATGGCAGTGACTTTATTAAGATCGAAACAGAAGATAAACCCTTTTATTTCACAAGATTACTGAAAACTTGCTCAGAATACTATTTAAAAGATGGCAAAATTTCTTCTGATGCAACCAAGGAATTTTGGAAAGGCTATGCTTCAACCGGTGGAGCTTTGAAATCCACTGATGAGCTAATAACATCCTCACTAAGTTCGTTTATCACTTTCTACAATAACTCAACGGAGAGATGCCAGACTCGAATCATCTTAGATATATTGGCCAATTTGAAAATCGATTCGACTCAATCCCAGGATATAAAATCTTTCAAATGTCAGAGAATTGCTAAATCCATACAAACGAGTGCCCAATTTTTCTCAAGAGCGTTACTATGCAACTTGAAATTACCCCAAGGGTTTAATATCAAGGGTCTTTATGCCCGTGTTTTCAATTTACACTTGAATACTACTAATTTGATCAAAATTAAATCATCAATTGAAATCTTTGGATATTTGGCAGTCGTTGAAAACTTTGATGATTCCTTACAAAGATTGAGGTTCCTCACTGTTAAACACCCGCTATCTAAAGTAAGATCAATCGCAGCTAAAGAATTATTCTCTGTTTATACAGAACTTTCTCTACATGAGGATACAATGAAGAGAGTTGAGAATTTACAAGAGAAGATCAATACTTTAAAGACCGTTGATTGGACACAGAGTAGAGACATGGAGAAATATTCTGCCCTTATATAGACAATTTTAGACTCGAGTAGTTGAACATCTGTACTGTTTACATGATATTTAGACCTTAATTATTGTAATAGTAAATATATAATAAACCTCAAAAATATCAAAAAATAATATTTATGGAACTAATACTGGAGCTACACTTTTAAAACTCTTTTTTTTTTTTTTTTTCACTAACCATTTGAATGTTTCAAGATTTTATTAAACAGGTTACGTGTTCTAACCTAGGTTTCCCGATTAATCCCGTGGAAATTTATGTCCGACTAAACCTGGCAGTACTTTTACGACTAAGCCAGATCAAGGACGTATGTGTACCGTGTACATTGAAGTTAAAACGTTTAAAAGTCTGCCCAACAATTTACTTAAATAGTTCAACAATTTATGATAGAAAGAAGAAAGTGGAAACACAAATATTTAATGATCGATTTTGATCTATCATAAACGTATCAATTGCCTCATGCTGATTGGCCAATATCTGCCCAAACTCCCTAAGAGGATGAATGATTAAGTTGAATAAAATAATATACTTGATAGTTTCGGTGTTTAAAGGATCTAGTTCTTTATCTAAAGCACCTAACGTGACATAAATCCTTTCACCCATAGACTATTGTTAAGATTATAATTTGACAACTGATGTAAAAATATCCAGTCAAACGAATGCCTAAACGATCCGCCTAGCGCATTCTTGATCTCTTTCGGAAATCTCTGTATATTAATCTTTCTAGACAGCCGTTAAAAAAATCTAAAGTCTGCCTGAAACCCCCAGCCGAGTATTTCCTTTTCCATCTACCCCTTCTGGAGTCACGACACTGACTTCCTAAACAGGGACAACTGGACTGGGTTAGTGGAGCCTACACAGTGTCCACAGCCTAAAATAGTTTGATAGGTAGTCAGACCAAAAGATAAATGAGTTACCGCGTTATTATCGCGTTAATATCAGTGAAAAATAAGATAATAATTAAAATCATCAAACATTCCTCCGTACCGTATACATGAAAATGAAGAAACTCTCTGATCTAAGTTGAGTAAAACTAGATATATATCTGTTGAATAGTTTCTCAAGCCCCCAAAGCTCTTCATTAATCAATTGCATTTCTTGGATTTTAACCATCAGGTAAAGGATTAATAGGACACATATTTCATCCATATTCATCTTAAAACAGATCTAACACCACCACATACAATGACTTTAGAACACAAAGAAGTGCACGAAGCCATCAACGTCAAGACTACCGAAGCTCCAAAGGAATTCTTCGAGAAGCAACCAGGCCAAGGTTTTATTAGAGACTTGGACCACTACAAAGAACTCCACAAGCAATCCATTGAAGACCCAGAAGCCTTCTTTGGTCCTTTAGCTAAAGAATACTTAACATGGAGTAAGCCATTTGACAAGGTCAAGTCGGGCTCTCTTGAAAACGGTGATATTGCCTGGTTTTTAAACGGTGAATTGAACGCCTCTTACAACTGTGTTGATAGACATGCATTTGTCGCCCCAGGTAAGACCGCTATTATCTACGAAGCTGATGACGAAAAGGAAAATAGAATCATCACTTTTGGCGAATTGTTAAGACAAGTCAGTGAAGTCGCTGCTGTTTTAGCTTCTTGGGGTGTTAAAAAGGGTGACACTGTTGCCATCTACTTGCCAATGATCCCAGAAGCTGTTGTTGCCATGTTGGCTGTTGCTAGATTAGGTGCTATTCACTCTGTCATCTTTGCTGGTTTCAGTGCTGGTTCTTTAAGAGATCGTATTACTGACGCCAACTCTAGGTTTGTCATCACCTGTGACGAAGGTAAGAGAGGTGGTAAGACTGTCAACACCAAGAAGATTGTCGACGAAGGTTTATCCTCTATTGAATCTGTCGAAAAGGTTTTAGTCTACAAGAGAACTGGTTCTGAAGGCATTCCAATGAAGGAAGGTAGAGATTTCTGGTGGCACGAAGAGACCTCTAACGCTAGAGGCTACTTCCCACCAACACCAGTCAACTCTGAGGACCCATTGTTTTTATTGTACACTTCTGGTTCCACTGGTACTCCAAAGGGTGTTGTCCACACCACTGGTGGTTACTTGTTAGGTGCTGCCTTGACCACCAAATACGTTTTTGACGTTCACTCTGAAGACATCTTCTTCTCCGCTTCTGATGTCGGTTGGATTACCGGTCACTCTTATGCCTTATACGGTCCATTGGCTTTAGGTACCGCCACTGTTATCTTCGAGTCTACCCCTGCTTACCCAGATTATGGTCGTTACTGGAGAATGATTGAACGTCATAAGATTACACACTTCTACGTTGCTCCAACTGCCTTGAGATTGATCAAGAGAGTTGGTGAAGAAGAGATTGACAAGTACGACTTGTCCTCTTTGAGAACCTTGGGTTCTGTCGGTGAACCAATCGCTCCAGATTTATGGGAATGGTACAATGAGAGAATCGGTAAGGGTAAATCTGTCATTTGTGACACTTTCTGGCAAACCGAATCCGGTTCTCACTTGATTGCCCCATTAGCCGGTGGTATCCCAACTAAGCCAGGTTCCGCCACTTTACCATTCTTCGGTATTGATGCTGTCATCATTGATCCAGTCTCTGGTGAAGAATTGAAGGGCAACGATGTTGCTGGTGTCTTAGCCATCAAGTCTTCATGGCCATCCATTGCCAGATCCGTTTGGAACAACCATTCCAGATACATCGAAACCTACTTGAAGCCATACCCAGGATACTACTTCACAGGTGATGGTGCTGGTAGAGATCATGACGGTTACTACTGGATCAGAGGTAGAGTTGACGATGTTGTTAATGTCTCTGGTCATAGATTGTCCACTGCTGAAATCGAAACCGCCTTAACAGAACATGTCGGTGTCTCTGAAGCTGCTGTTGTTGGTGTTCCAGATGAATTAACTGGTCAATCCGTCATTGCCTTCATCTCTTTGAAGGAAGGCTACTTGATCGAAGCCAACCAAAAGATCGAAGACTCCAAGGAACACATCACCCCAGAAAAGTTGAGAAGAGAATTGATCTTACAAGTCCGTGGTGAAATCGGCCCATTCGCTGGTCCAAAGACCGTTATTATTGTTGATGATCTGCCAAAGACTAGATCCGGTAAGATCATGAGAAGAATCTTGAGAAAGATAACATGTAACGAAGCCGAACAATTAGGTGACTTGTCCACCTTAGCCAACCCAGAAGTCGTCCCAGAATTGATTGCCACTGTTGACAACCAATACCTAAAGGCTAAAAAGTAAGCTTATTAGCCAATGCCACCGCCTTTTGCGTCTTCTACGACTTCCTTTCTTGGACCTTACTATGTTTCATTTCATAAAGAAGTTTTTTCCACTTAATCTTAATTACCTTTTCCTGTTAAAATCATATAGTATACACAACTGCAGAGTATAAATGTATAGAATCTACTTAATTGTTTCTCTAAAATTGATAAAATTTTGTAGTCATACAAGATAATGTGAAGAGTTGATGTGGTAGATTTATGTGACCAAATAGTCGATATCCGTACCACGTGAACAAGATCTTTCACAATTTTGCGCTGCTGCCTACTACGCCAAACCTGAAAAAAAAAAAAATACAAACGCGGCGCGATTAACCAAAATATAGTAGGAGGTAAAAATCACAATATTAATTAAAAATTCTTTAAAGTTTTGAAGAAAAATAAAATCGGTGAGACTCTATTACATTTTCCACTCATCAAAAATGGATTTCAACTCTCACATCTCCAACGTGCAAAAGTTCTTACCAGCAGGCACAAAATACCCACCAGCATTAACCATAGGGTTAGTTGTTTTCCTTACTTTCCTTTACGTTTTAAATTTCTTTGTCTCAGTCAATGATACCATTTCACTTTCCCCAAGATCCCTTACATCCCTTGATCTTAATAGAATATCTTTATACCCATTAGGTCACTTATCCATATTCCATCTTGTTTTCAACTTAGCCGCTATCGTTACTCCTTTATCAATTTTTGAGAGAAGACACGGAACTGTTTATACTGGTGTCGTTCTAAACTTATTGGCTGTTTCCACTGCTCTTCTTTACTGTATCGTTGGCCTTTTACTCTACCCAGATCGCCATGTCCTTGGTGCTTCTGCTTGGGTCTTTTCCTTCTCTGGATTCTTCGCTTATAAGGAATCTTTAATCAAACCAACTTATACCATTTCTCCAAGTTACAGTTTACCAACCATTGCTACTCCATTAGTTCCAATCTTAATCATTGCCATCTTAGTTCCAGGCTCTTCTTTAATTGGCCATTTGTTCGGTCTTCTTGCCGGTTATGCCCTCGCTTATGGTGCTTTCACCAAATTGGTTCCACCTTCCAATGTCATTGAATTTATCGAGACTAAGGCTAATAGATTGATCGAACTGATTCCTGAAGTTTTTGAATACTACAGAGAAGTTGACGCTAAGCATGTCAGAACTCAAGATGAATATGTTAGTGTCTTGGATCATGATGTTCTAACTGTCACTGAAGAACAATCTGGATCTTTCCAAGGACAAGGTCAAACTTTAGGGGTTTAATCCTAGTCGTCTTGGAGTAGTTATACAGCTGAAATCATTACATATTATTAGAATAAGAATCCTCTGACATTTTTTTAACACTTTAATTGAGTATATTATATAAGAATTTGTAGGTAGTTTAAAGTTAAGTGGTTCGCGAATATTTGATGATTGATTTTCCAATATTAGCATGTCAAAAAAAAAAAAATTCTGTTAAGGGCTATTACACCTATACTTTAGACTAATTGAAAATTTGGAAGTTGCCAGTGCTAAAGTTCCCCCTCTCTAAGTAATCGAACATATCTCACTATCGTCAACAACACAGATGGTAAGTTCTTGAATCATAAAACTGCACCCCATTTACTTTACTTTTCTCGTTACTAACATTTTACCGCGTTTTTGTCAAAGTCCATTCAAACAGTTAATCAAAATAAAGATTTAAAGGGTCTTTCTTTAATCGCCGCTCATTCTCACATCTCAGGTTTAGGCCTTGATGATAATCTCCAGCCACGTAATGAATCTTCTCAAGGTATGGTTGGTCAATTCAAGGCTCGTAAAGCCGCTGGTGTGATCCTAAGAATGGTGGAGAACGGTTCTATTGCTGGACGTGCTGTTTTAGTCGCCGGTCCTCCTTCCACCGGTAAGACTGCTATTGCTATGGGATTATCCCAATCTTTGGGCTCTGATGTTCCATTCACTGCCATAGCAGGTTCTGAGATCTTTTCGTTGGAGTTGTCCAAGACCGAAGCCTTGACTCAAGCCTTTAGAAAGTCCATTGGTGTTAAGATTAAAGAAGAAACAGAAATCATTGAAGGTGAAGTTGTGGAGATCCAAATCGACAGATCCATCACTGGTGGCCACAAGCAAGGTAAATTGACCATCAAAACTACCGACATGGAAACCATTTATGAGTTGGGTAATAAGATGATCGAAGGTTTGACATCAGAAAAGGTGTTAGCTGGTGACGTTATCTCCATTGACAAATCTTCCGGCAAGATCACCAAATTGGGTAGATCTTTCGCCAGATCCAGAGACTATGATGCTATGGGTCCAGATGTGAAATTTGTTCAATGTCCTGAAGGTGAATTACAAACACGTAAGACAGTTGTCCACACAGTCTCCTTACATGAAATAGACGTCATTAACTCCAGATCCCAAGGCTTCTTAGCTTTATTCAGTGGTGACACCGGTGAAATCAGATCAGAAGTCAGAGAACAAATCAACACAAAGGTTGCTGAATGGAAGGAAGAAGGTAAGGCAGAGATTATTCCAGGTGTTCTTTTCATTGATGAAGTCCACATGTTAGATATCGAGTCCTTTTCCTTCATCAACAGAGCTCTAGAAGATGAATTCTCCCCTATCGTCATCATGGCCACAAATAGAGGTGTCACCAAAACCAGAGGTACCAACTACAAATCCCCACATGGGTTACCTTTGGATTTATTGGATCGTTCCATCATTATCCAAACAACAAGTTATACTGGTGATGAAATCAAGCAAATTATCTCAATTAGAGCCCAGGAAGAGGAAGTTGAACTAAGCGCTGACGCTTTGAACTTATTAGGTAAGATTGGTGAAGAAACAAGTTTAAGATACTCTTCTAATTTGATCTCGGTTTCCAACCAGTTGGCCTTGAAGAGAAGATCTCAAACTGTTGATGTCCAAGATATTAACAGAAGTTACTTGTTATTTTTGGATTCTGCTAGATCAGTCAGCTATCTACAAGAATTTTCTGAACAATACATCGATGATAGTGGTAACGTTATCATTGGGGGTAAAAAGGTGGAGCAACAACAACAAAAACAAGATGAAGTTATCCAAAATGAAGATAAGATGGACACTTCTGCTTAATTATGTATTAAAATGAGAAACTCTGGAAATAAGGGATGGAAAATAAGAAAGATTCAATGAAGTTAGTGAGAATCAATTGTTTAGATTTAGTAGCTTTTTACTAAATAATAAAAAGAATGTAAGATAATTTAGACAGCACATGACCACTGATGTCTTAGTAAAATTCAAAGACTATTCTTTTTGAGCTATTCTATAGTTAATCATTAGTGATACAAATAACGAAAGAAAAAACTCCTATCACGTGTATTCAGAAATGGCCCAACAAATGATCCTCGTATTTTATCCAAGCGGCTAAAATTAATTTAGTTTCGCAGCGCTGCAGGCAAATGATATTCTGGAATTTCAACAAAAATATTTGTTAGCTTATAAATAAGAAAGTGCTACGTGTTACAAACCTTTCCAGCAGGGTATTCATTAATTGTTGAAGCGTAAACTTAAACCTAAAAAGGCTTTTCAGGATATTAGCTATTGGAATTTAATCCATAAGTCACTGACTACCCCACACTTTCATTATTTAAATTCCTTATACATCTCTTACGTAGTTAGTCTGAAATTCTTGCCTAACATGACAAGTTACCAGAACATTTCAGAAGCTGACATCCAAGGTTACAACGACTGTTCCTTATTGATGTCATACAACAGTCAGACATCATTAAGAAGTTCACAATCAACAGCAAGATCCTCCAAGTCGTCAAAAAAACTCTCTCATCATAATCTTCTTAACTCCTCAACGTCATTGAACTCTCTGAACAATGATCTTTCTTCTGGCTCACCCTCTACTCCACCAATGTTAGACACAGGTAAAGCTGCTGCTAAACCACCTATTCCTTCCCTACCCCCAATGAGATCAACAAGCAACAGTATAAACACACCACCTATTGTAACGCCCATAAATTCGAGTCTGAACAAAGAAGTATCAAACAACGACTCTGCTGAGATCACCAAAGATCAACTATTGACACAATTAGACATTTTAAAAAACTGCCCAACAGATTTAAATGATCGTGAATTTAATCATTATATCAATAAGATCAACACAGTCATAAATAGTGGAAAGTTGAACTCTGAATCTAAGATTATCCTATTGAAATATTTACAAAGCTCTGATGGTGCTCTTGCTGCCAAGGAATTAATGGATTATGTTTTAAATAGCGATGGGTCTTCTGTTTGGGGGTTGCCATTGAAGAAAATACTCGAAAATGCCACATTGGGGAAGTGAGCTGGACTATTAAAAATTTAATAGAGTACGATAGATTAGGTCAATCGAACTTTTATAATAATGCAATATATATATGTACTATGTACCAATTTCATATTTATAATTCTTTGTCATATAATTAACTGCATAAAAACCTACTATACAACAGATAATTATTATCATTCCTGTTCCCTGATATTTTTATAATATTACTTGTCTTTTTTTAAACAACAGGCTTCTTCTTTCTACCAACCTTGGCTTGGAAACCAGTCTTGATAGAGGAGACAGATCTAGTGGATCCACAAGAGTTACAGACCAAAAAGAACAATCTATTAGCACTTTCCTTCTTCAATTGCGTGTTGATAGACTTACAAGTCTTACAGGTAACATATTCAATAATGTATCTTCTCAAAACGTTTTCCAATTGCTTAGGTTGGAATCTACCTCTAATAATCAATCTCTTCTGACCATCGACAGAACCGGAGGTACCCAATTCAGCAAAAAGGTATTGAATGACGTGTTCTGGGGATCTTTGTAATTTGTCAGAGATTTCTTGCACGTTGGCAAAGGCGGTCTTTTTATTACCTTCTCTTTGACACACTGGTGGTGGAATACGGAATTTGGAACCGGATCTGTCACCAGCCAATTCTGGGTTGTTGGCAGAGAGAATTTGGAAGAAACGGGAAAGCAATGATGGATATGGCAAGCCAAGTTGTGATTGTTGTGAGTCGGATTCTTCAGTGTCTTTACTTATGTCAGTGACAACTTCATCAAGACCAGCCTTTTCTAATTCTTTTTCGAAATCATCAGCAGTGATGACCTTCTTCTTCTTCTTTTTCAATTTCAACTCAGAGAAAGAGTCAGTGACATCGTCAACAGCTTCAGCAGCTTCAGAGCCTGGAGCAGAGGTGGTGGACTTCTTCTTCTTCTTTAAACCAGATAGAACATCGTCAACTTCTGGAGTGGTTTCACTTGGAGTAGCAGTTGGGTCCTCAAAAGACTTGGTGGACTTCTTCTTCTTTTTCTTTAAAGTTGGATCAAAGCCTAAATCCTCAGACATTGTGATGGGGGAAAAATTTAGGGAAATATGCTAATATGTAAAAGCTTGATTCTTAATGCCAATTCCATTATAATACCATCCCGTATCTATATAATTTTTTTCATTTAGATTTTTTCCAACGATCTTACCAAAAATATCCGCGCCAGGGAAAATCAGTATTTGGTGGCGGGCCTTATTAGGAAATATTCGCGAAATCTAATAAGGAAATATAATTTTTTAATGTCTATATAAGGAAATAGTTAAAAAAACTTACATCTGCTAATAAATTCAGTTGTTGAACCTGATTTTTGAAGATAATATACACGGAAAAATTCTCAAGTAGGAATTCTCTTTAAATGTTGAGCTTAGAAGCTCTTTCTTGTATGAATTCCTCGTTTGTTTGAGAGTCATTAATTTGCTCTTTACCAGCAGTTTCAATTTCGTTACCAGCGGTAACTTGGACTTGGATCTCACCATCTTCACCAGTTTCTACTGGTTCGACATCAAACTTCTTTAATAAATAGGTTTCAATTTCATCCTTACCGTTATTCTCAGCCTCGAAGATAGAATCATGTTCGAACTTGTTCTTGATGAAGGCATCTGCATTGTATTCCTCACACAACAATTCAACGATTGATAAATGTCCATTTAGAACGGCCCAGTGCAAAGGAGTATTACCTTCAAGGTTTTGGAAGTTTGCTAATTGAATGGCTTGTTCCTTAGGAAGAATAGAGAGAATATATTTGACCGTTTCTAAGTGGCCGTTAGCAGCGGCCATGTGTAAAGCTGTTGTTTTGGAGTGTTCATCTTGGATTTGTAAAAGAAGAGATGGATCCAATTCGGAGAAGATCGCTTGTAAGGTTTCCAAGTCACCATATCTGGCGTCTTCGATAATGATATCGTATTCTTCTTGAGTTAATGTTTGAGAGGACATTTTTTGGAATTTATTCTAAGAATATGCTTCAGGAAATTGAAAAAGCTATTTTCTATAACTACTTGTTCACTTAATTTTTTTTTTTTGGTTGACATCACTGCACAAATTTGTCGGGCAAATGTCACCAGCAATTAGAAAATATATAATATTATAAATTAAATTAGCCGCCATGATTGTCAATTGAAAGTCAATGAAAAAGTTGCTAATATATATTATCCTTGAACCTTCTAATGCCAACAGAAATCAAACCTGAAACCTTAAAGCAAAAGGGATTGAATGTTCCTGCCTTTAGTAGGAACACAGAACTTGATAAAGCCTTTGACGATCTTTCACAATTCTTACAGATTAATGATAATGTTGAAGAAAGTTCAGAAGATGCTTTGACTCAACTTTATAAAAAAGAATCACCACTATCCCAATTGGACCCATCAAATGCTACATTTATCAAGATCAAACATCTTTTGACAACTTGCTTTCAATATTTACAAAAGATCCAAGACCTTTCTATAATTAAACAGAATGAGAAGGTTAAACCTATCTCAACTGCAGACTTGGATCAATCCAATTTGATTACAATCTCCTTACACGATATGAACCACTTAAATAACTTGATCAATGTTATTATTTCACAAATCGTTTACCCATGCTTACCCTCAGGATCATACATCCCTTTAGATCAAAGACGTCTTAAATCCTTTACTGATGAAAGAAAAGTGTTCAAATTTACCTCTTTGAGGAACCCCAACCAATGCGTTGAAATATTAACCACTTTAATTAAAAAATTTAAACTAGTTTTCAGTAAAAAAGGCGATGTTAGTGAATTACTGTTGAAAGGTAGTGGATTAACTGATATTCTCACTGTATTACTTGTCTTGAAATTAATGAAATTGGATGTGTCTCAAGATTTGGATTTATTCGAATCATATTCAGACTCTTACAACTTATTCGGGATATACATAACGTTGTTACAAAGTACATCGATTCCAACTTTAAAACAAACGATAATTGAACGATTGACTGGTATCTTAACTAACCGTCCAAATGGTATGGTCAGTCTTATCGATTTCATTATGGGAATAAGAGAGGATGAAGAAATCAACATCGAGAGATTCAACCAAGTCAATATGATCTTATTGGCGAAGCCTAAGAATATGCCTTCAATTCAATATTACCAGAAGATCTTTGATCAGGTTTATGAAGTGCTTGTACTGATAAATAGACCAGTTCTTGTTAGTTCAGTTAATAATTATTTGAAGGTTTTATTTGACAAAAACCAACGTATTCCAAAGGATTTTCTGTTCAAGAGAATTATAGAGAATATTTGCCCTTCAGTTGCTACAATTAAGAACGAAGATGTTATTGTGAGTGGTAAAGATTTAAACAATGCTATAAATGTGCTTATTTCCTTGACGAAAGAATCATCAATCGAACTTCTCCTAGCTTTATTCCAAGATTCAGATCTCCTTATAAACCTATGGGCTTATTTTGTCTATTTATCCAAGAGAGAATCTGAATACGGCAAGATTATTGAGAATATCTTAGTTTCCTACTTCACAACAACAATGGATCATGCTGGGTTGGAATTGATAGTATTGAATCTTGCTAGATCACAAATAGACTCTGGTGAGTTCAAGACAGATTTAGAAACTGGATTGACTTCTATTATCAAGAAGAATCCTTTGAAATATGTGACTAATGATGATGTTTTAGATGAAATTGAATTGGGGATAAAATTGATTGTATCCACTTTGAAACAATTACCTGAAGAAATGGTTAAGTTACAATTTGTAACAGTTTTAAATCGTTGGATCTTATCAACTCGAAATGCCAATGAGAGTAAGTTAATTAAAGAAGAAGAAGATAATTCTTTCTTAATGCTTGTTGATTTAAAATTGATCGAGGTGTTGAATGAAGAATTCAAGGATGTTTTAATGGAAAAACCACATGATTTACTTGTTGTTTTTAAGAGCTTGTTAGAGACTAACATGTTGGAAACTACTACTACTACTACTACTACTACTACTACTACTACTACTACTACTAATACTACACCGGCGGCCACAATGGGAGAAGATGAAGGAGACTCAGATGATGAAGATGATATTCAAGATGGTAACAAAGACAATGGCACTCTGGGGGTCTTATTAGAACTTCTTTCAGCAATTCTCTCAGAGACCGATCCAGATGAACTATTAAAACAATCCTCAATCTTAACAGATATTTCCAACTTATTGTCTCAAAATAAATCCAACAAACAATGTCTATCATTATCCTTTAGAATCCAAGAATTGGAACAAACTCAGTTAAAATCCACAATAGAAGCCAGAACACAAAAAACCCAAAAGGAACATGACCAAGGTCAATTAAAGACTGCGATACATAACTTGAACGATCCATTAGTTCCAATCAGAGCCCATGGGCTATACTTATTGAGACAATTGATACAGAACAAGTCAGAGGTTATAACTTTGGACTTTGTTATCAACTTGCATCTTGTTCAATTAAAGGATTCTGATCCTTTCATTTACTTGAATGTTATAAAGTCTCTTGTTGAGATGATCGAGTTTGACGAAAAGGGTTCGTTGGATGTATTGATTGGATTGTATTATTCCAATGGAGATAAAACTGATATTGAGGAGAAGTTAAAGATTGGAGAAGTGTTATTAAATTACATTACGAATAAGAATGAATTATTATCCGGGGAGATTGTCAACAAGATGATATTGTCATTTCTTAAATTAATCCGTGACGTTGAACATCAAGACAATAGATTGCGTATGTCATCAATGTCGTTATTGGGGCAATCATTACGTATCAATGCCCTATCGTTGAACCGTTTCATTAGTGATTCTCTTGATTTATCAATCGGTATTCTTGAATTCGAGAAAGATATTGCCATGTTACGGTCCTCGATTGTTTTGATTTCTGATTTATTGTCCTTTGGTGGATTGGAGATTTTCCCTAAAGGTTATGCTAAAAAATTACAAACCATTCTAGATTTTGTTAAAACCAGTTTTCTTAAAGTGGATTTATTACTCGTGGAGATGATTGATAAAGTGATTCAAACGGTGGAAGAGTTGATTAAGGATAAATTAACAGTAGGAAATGATCAATTTCAACATCTAAAAATTGTTAATATATAAAAAAGTTATATAAAGGAAACGAGCAAACCACAAATGATAAATTCCACCAAAAACTGAATATTGAAATTCCAGACAATAGAATAAAGAATCTTTGGACTGAAAACAGTCCAAATAAAAAGATGATATCTTTGTAAGAAACATGAACCCAATACAAACAAAGTGGTAATTGTATAAAACAAACATCCAATACCGAATTTTTCTAACCAAATTTGTAAAAATTGATTTTTTTCATTTTGTTTTAAATTAATTGAAATTAAAATCAAATTAACCAAAGACCAATAAATAGGTGCGGAAAAATTAGAAATAAACATTAAAATTCCAACAATTAAAGCATTATAATTGGAAATACCATTATAAGCATTTGATAAATCAATAGTATTCAAGGAATTTGTTCTACCAAAACTGAAGAATGTCAAATTTTGTAAAATGATTGTAGCCATGGTAATATATGTGATCATTGAAAAATTATCAATAGAAATTTTTTTGATAATATTAATCATTTGATTCTTAATAATTGATAAAAATAAAAAAATAGGGATATTAACCTCTGTAGTTTGAAATATTAATAAGAAAACAAATAAATTATGAAAATTTATGATTAATCCATTTTTTTTTTGCCAAATAGTCCAAAAATTAATAAAAAGAAAAATACCAAACCAAACTTTAAAGAATAAACCAGCAACAATAATTAATGTCTCATTAGAAACCTCTTTCATACCAAGTTGATTAACAGTATATGCAACAAAATTGATAAGTTCTTTAGGAATCCCATCACCATTGGAAACACTGGATAATAATTTATACGATAAGATCAAGATACTTAATAAAAATGAGAATGAGAATGTGACAAATGGATGGATATCCATATTGAATTGTAAAGAGTGATAGAACAAGGTGAAAATGATAAGAAACCATTTACAATATATTGGAATTAAATTATTCGATGAAAGAAATTTGGAAATAGTGATTTCATTTTGATATTTTTGTCCCATATTATTCCAACTTCTTATTAAACGTAGACAAATCATAATTAAAGTTCCATTAATAATATTTGAAGAAGAAGAAGAAGAAGAAGAAGAAGAAGAAGAAGAAGAAGAAGAAGAAGAAAATGGAATGATGATAACCATGATAAATAATATGGCAATCCACCACCAAATTTGATGTTCTTCTTCAATAAGACTGCTTCCAAAGGCTGTTGAACCAATTATAATGCTAAAGAAGAGAAATGTCACTAATGATGATAACTTTTGGTAGAAAATGGTGATGGAAATAATTAAAGATGTAAAAATTATTATAAGTCCCAATTGGATTCTTGGAACGTTATAATTTGTTGAAGAACGTGTTAAATCTTGTTGATGATTTTTTAAAGCTTTATAAATGACATTTTCATCGGTTTCAAAAGAAGAAGAAGAAAGTTTTTCAAAACTTAAATTGAAATGTTGTAAATTTTCATTTAAAATAACATTTCTTTCAAAAGAATTGTCCCATAATGGTAAAAATTCACGAATGAAAATACCAAGAGAATTCTTAGGAATAGGGAAACGTAAAAGACCAGCTAAGGTATTGACAAGATCAATTTGTTGCACTTTGGTATAATAATTAAATCCTTCATCATATGGTAAAGGAGCTAATAATGTTGAATTCAATTTTTTCAATTTATCAGCAATGAAAACCATTCCAGCAGAAGTTTCTCCATTTGAAGAACCACCATGATTACCAATCTCATTCATCCCATGATCTCCAAGGACAACCAACAAAGTTTTGGAATCCATTGATTCATGAACTTTTTGAATGATAGAATCCATTTCTCTTTGTTTAGGTTTCATAAATATGGATTTAGGTCCACCTTTATGTCCAATATGATCCAACCCTAAATAATGTAAAATTAAACAATCCCAATCAGAGTTTAACTGTTTAGGTAGATGTCTAGTGACATTATTATCAACTTCTATGAAATCAGAAACAAAGAAACTTTCAGTTCCTTCAAATTCATTAAATATTTCATTTCTAGGAAATAATCTTAACCATGTATCATCTCCAAACATATTCAATTTCTTCCCCTGGTTTTTCAATTGCCATAACCAAGAATCAACACCCATCAATCCTTCTTCTTCTTCTTCAATTACATTGAAAACAGCATCTAGGAAATTAGGAGTCATTCCAGTAGTGATTCCTTTTAATCGTGGTAATGTGACTGTAGGAGGATTAGCAAAAGCTGTGAATCCTAAAGCTGAACCATTTCTAATCAATGAATGGACATAATGGAATTCAGAATCTGTTTCAGAGAAGAGGAAATCTGAACGTAAAGCATCTATTAAAATGATAATGACTTTATCAAATTGTGCTTCAATATTGTTATTATTAAATGTTGAATGTCCTGGTAAAATTTTTTGGGATGGGAAAAACCCAATACAAAATATTACAATCCCCAAAAGTTGCAATATTAACGTAATCACAATCGATAAAAGATTCATATGTTGATGAAAGTTTTTTTTTTTTATCTTTTGAAATAAGTGTGTTTATCTTAACATCTTGTGTTTTTTTTTTTTTTTTTTTTTTTTTTTTTAAATTTTAAC
>JADIOT010002782.1:8098-36582 GCA_018343995.1 Waltiozyma sp. UFMG-CM-Y6624
AAAATTAAAAAAATAAAAAATAAAAAAAAAAAAAAAAAAAAAAAAAAAAAAAAAAAGAGAGACATTGCATACGCCCAGGACCACATTTTAATGGAATGTAGATTCTCAACGGTTTTAGAAATACTAATTTGCGTAGTCATCTGTTGTCAAAATATCTGTTTTTGGTTTAAAGTAAATATTGAATTCCAGTAAGTATCTTTTACATTTTATATCTAAAGTCAATGCAAACCGTTGGCAAGCTTATCAACTGATTTAAACGAGAAACCATGAGTTTTTTTTTTAAAAAGAATGTACACTTGTCCAATTTTGTCATTTTTGAAAATAAAGCTTACAAGTGAAAATACTATTTTTTTTTGATTTTTTTAATTAATTTAATTTATTTAATTTTAATTTTTAATTCTATATAGAACAAACAATTCAAAAAAAAAAAAAATATGCTTGAGTAAAAAAAATCTTTTTCTCTATTCAACTTTTGGTATATATAGTAAATTTTTATATATATATATTACTTAATTCATGTTTATTTTTTAAGTTCTCAATTAAAAGACCTCATTAGTAGTTTTTGGAAAAAAAAAAAAAAAAAGGAAGAATTGCAATTTATATATATATATATATATACTATTAAAACTTAAATATAAAAAAAAAATCTATAAATATAAAATTAACAATAGGTCGTATAAATGTCCTATTGTCTGCCACCTGATTAAGAACTAATTTTGTGTAATTATAAAAAAACATGGAAGATCAAAACACATCCAGCGTGTTGAGGTTACCAAGTTGCATCACTGAATCTGCAGTGATAGAGCTTTGAGTTGATCTCAAATCTTGTTCCCAGAATAATCCACTGCTACGTGCCATCATATCATCCATAAGTCCTTCATTTATCAAAGAGTAAGAATCTTGTATAGTGTATTTGTTGGCATTGTTCGAAAGTTGGAAAAGAAAAGAAGCTTCTTTGTTATAATAAGTAGAGTATATTGGGTCTCTTGTAAGGCTTGTTGAAAGTGATTTGGTGACTGTTGAGATTTTAGATATCTCTGAAGAAGTATAGTCTCTGAAGAGATCATCACCATAGAATCTTTTCAAAGAAGCTTGTTGTTTGTTGTTTGCTGTTTCTTCAACACCCCATGAGAGTAACAAATCATTGGACCTGTTGACATCCTCTATTTCATTCTGATCTCCAGTTATACCATATAAGTCATCAATTAATACCTTTGCCTGCTCTTTACGCCAGCAGTCAATTCGAGTATTGATGAAATCATCATTTTGTAAGCTTTGAGCATAATCATTCGAATGTATTTTGTAACTTGCAGAGGAACCACTGGCCAAATTGAACTCATTTAATGATGAATCAACAATATATTGAGTTTCAAGACTCTCTAAAAGGGAATCATCATCTTCATCGTCGTCATAACCAATATCTTCATTGTCTGTGTTAAGAAGATCTTCATGAGAATTGGAATCAGATAAGATATCACGGCGATCACGATCAGGTTCAAAGACTATCCAGTCACTCTGTACACCACTAGTTGATGTGCTTAGTAGTACCGAAGTGTTATTCCCTGCAAGTTGCGTGTTCAAAGAAGATACTGATTTGTTGTGCTCTTGATGTATAAGAGCATTGTTAAGAGGAGTGTGGTGCTGTTTGTAGTTCTGAAGGAAGGCCATGAAGAAGGATTACGTGATCTGGTGGTAGACAAGGATGGATGACCAATTTTAATTTTTTGATTGTTTTTGGCTGCTTTAAGATAAGTATCTAGAAAAATACAAGTGATAGGGGATCTTATGAGGTAATTTTTTGTTTGTTTGTTAGTTTGTTTGTTTGTTTTTTTGGAAAGAGAAGCGGTGATAGGATTCGAATCTTGAAATTCTTTTATTTTTTTTTGGTTATATATATATATATATATATATATATATGCAATTGGATAAGTTTGGTGTCAAAAAAATTCCTTGACACCACAGATTTAGCGGGTTGCAGGTTCTATTCCAGTTCTCAGCCACTCGTAGTGCGGAACTTTGTAGATAAACTTTGGTGGGGACAGCAAACTAAGTAATATACGCTGCTTACAGGCAGTCAGTTGAAGAACGTTGGGCTGTGTGGTATGAAACATCTATATAGTTTATATAAGCTATTAGTTCTAAACAGAGCATTAGAAATGGGTGGGGAAACATAAAATCATTTTTGATTTGTGGCGACGATATTTGAATTTATTAAGTATATATACATTTTAATTCGTGGCTAAGCTAAAATATTATAAATGTGCCAGATATATTAAAAAAAAAAGCTTATCTCTCTGGAAATTTTACACACTAAAAAAATATCCATAGATGCTTTAAAAATATTATTTACACCGCTCAATTACTTTGAATCTTGATTAATGATAGATAAAATTATTTAATATGACATAATTTCAATTAACAAAGTCTAGTAGTAGTAGTCATAGAAGTATTAATATAGTTGGAATTTGGCTTATTAATTAAGATATTTAAAAAGAAGACGTCATACTCTCACATCAAATCGTGGCTTGACTACAATTCCCCAAAATGGAAGTTTTTTCTGGGTTTTCTGAAATTTTCCTAACCGGGCCTTTAATCAGAATTTGATGTCCCAAAATTTGGACCGTTGTCATGGTATCATACAAAAACTAGGCGAAAGGACCCGTCGCAAACAAATAGTTATCAAAACATTTTAAAAAACCGCCCTACTCTTAACTACTTAAAGGCAGGATAAAAACTCACATTCATTAATCCTTAAATATTAACCCTGTGTCCTTCAGACTTATCACAATAAATATGTTCAGATCTACTTTAAACTCCATCACCAAGGTTGGTGCCAGGAACTTCTCATCTTCCTTCAGTGCCAAATCTTTCGCTAGAGCCCAATTATTAGGTCGTGTTGGTCAAGATATTGTCACCAGTGAATCTGCCAGTGGTACCAAGTACGTCAGATACCCATTAGCTGTTTCCTACAAGAAGGATGGTCCAGTCAATTGGTTCAATGTTATCACATTCAACGAACAACAAATGGACTTCTTAATCAAGTACGTTAATAAGGGTGCTTTAGTTCACGTTGAAGCCAACATTCAACAAGATTTTTACGAAAAGGAAGATGGTAGTAAGGTTTTTAACCACTCTTTCATCCAACAAAGAATTGATTTGTTACAAAACCCAAGAGTTGAAGAAACATCTGAATAATCCCCACTAAATTAGGAAATAGGTGCGACGTTAATCGATGGCGAATACGGAACTACGTTGATTTCATAATTTGTTTTGTACTAAAAATTCCCTTGATGTAGTTTATCTTTCAGATATTATTATTTGTTCTTTACTGTTTTATTTTTTTTTTTTTTTGGTTTGTACTTGTTTTTGAGACAATATTGTCTTCTTGTATATAGCAATTTTAAATACAAATTTAAGTGGAAATGAATCATATTGGAACAGTTCCTTATTTATTGACTTTTGGGAACCGCTATATATATGATACCAACTCTCTTAATAAGGGAAATCACAATTAAGTCCCAAAATCTAACAAATTCATAAAAATTAAGCTCAAATATATGGATTGCTTGTGAATATATATTTTGGAGGTGTGAAAAAAAAAGTATTTACTAAAACCTTTCAAATCAACCTGAACCTTATAATATACAATTAAATTTGATACTACAAATAAACAAACGATATGTATATATATATACATAAGAATTCACAAAACGAACTGGAGCTAAGTGTGAGCTCAAAATAGAGGTTATTAAAACAAAAGGATAACTTTTTTTCATTTGTCAATTATTTTTGATGAAGATCTTGGTTCTGGTAATCATATTTTTCTCTATCACGACTGACAGCATTTCCAAGACCGAAGAGATCTTTTGAAGTACCAACTAAACTTATTTCACTTCTCAGGTTTTGTTGTTGATATTCAAATCCAAAACATTCACTAGGTTTTGGTTTTTTCTTTATTTTTCCCTCAGATTCTGAAAAAGGAATATGAGAAGATGAAATGCTTGTTTCTTTGATCTTATTTCTAACACTTTCTTTAGTATATTGGGCCTCTGTCATTGGTGTCGCAGGGTGCAGGTTATTCATTTGGTTCAAATACGCTAATTCTTCTTCCTCAAGTTCTGCAAATAAGTTTTCATCAAAGTCGGAGAGATAATTGTAGATATCTTGACCAACTGGAACTTTGTACTTGTCGTGAAAAACATCTGAACTTGGAGTAGCATGAGAACCGACAACATATGTCTGTTCTTGGGCTGAAGTGTTGGTTTTGGCCACCATAGAACCGTACTGGTTTGTTGGAAACTCGCCAGCATCTTCTAGAACCTTAATTTGTTGCATTTCGATATCAAAAACAGTCCCACTTCCTACCGATTGAGGAGTAAATGCAGAAATACCACTTGGGCCTTGCGAAGTGACAACTGAGTTGACCAGCTTGTCTGCCTTCTGCATCTTCTTTTGTAACTTTCTGTTCTTGATATGTCTTACGACTGGACCCAAACCAATACGGGAAAGAATATCCAAATACAACTCCATGGCATCTGAACCTAAACCAAAGAAAACGAAAGCACAGTACGAGATAACTAGGTAAATCCAGACAATGTAGTATGGCTTTTTGGTTTGGTAATAGAAAACCTTTCCCCACAAGACCTTGTTATGGATCTTTTCAAAATCATAAGAGCTGGAAACCTTAGAGATATCACTGAAAAAGATCTGTAAACTGAATGGGAACATAACAAGAATAACCACACAGCAGAAAATCAGCAACTTGGCAAATCGGGACAGGTTAAGTCCTGAGTTTGTGCATTTCAAGATATCCTTGACATCTTTACGTCTTTTGAAGTAGCTGTAGATGATCAACCCTGCTAAGACAACATTCACAATTGACCACACCAGAAGCCACATAGTGTAGGTAACAATAGTGACCCAATTCAAAGCATTGACGGATTGACAACCAGTGTATTGGAAAATATAGTATCTTGAAGACTGCACCAAGTAGTTAGTGGCCATACAGAAAACTGGAGTAGAAAAATTTATGAGCAAATCAGTGATAATCTTCTTTTTGGAGTGATTGCTAGGAATCGGTTTATCAGCTTTTAGAATGGTATATAGGTTGATCATAATCCCGGCTAAACTACTCAAAACCCCAACATTGAACCCGACTTGGAACTTAACCATAAAATCACAGTAACCACGGCCACTGTATCTATGTTTAAAATCTTCAACTCCCCAAATAATAGCATCGATCAAAATCTTGCAATCCATTATGAGAAGCCATAGCACCAGACAGATGGCACTAATGTTGAAAGTCTTAATGTGCCAAATTAAAGGCGGGATAATAGTTATTAAAGCTAGTGTTGATAATATCACCAAAGCTGCTTGGAAACCCATGTTGAATCTTCGTTTATGAAATCTTGTTGTTTTTTTATTTGCGTCTTTATTTTTCTTTCTTGTGTATCTTTAGTGAGATGTTAGAATTGTTGGAAACTCAACTCGTTTGATAAAAAAAAATAAACCTGTGAGAGGTTTTCATTTATTTCAATATAACAGCTTTTAACCTTCATTATATAAAATTTAATAATTCTGAAACTATTATGGATGCTCCAATGGTCGAGGATTTGTAATTGACTTAATGAGGTTAGATATTTTGTGATTATGCGCCTAATTTGGTAATAAATTGTAAACACGCATCAAATTTCTTCCTTCAAAATTTCGCAGCCAAAAGTCTGTTGCTCATATTAAACACACACAAACACAATTACTGTGAAATTTCTTAGTCAGTAATTACAATTCATGAGTAATACTGTCTTACCAGATAACTTAGCTGATAAAGTCCTTTAAAGAATAATGTGTAACTTATTTGAAGAAAGATAAAATGGTGGCAGCGTGTATTTAGTTCAAATATTGTTTAACACAGATAGATAAAAAAAAAAAGATAGAACAAAAAAAAGTTAAAAGAAATTGTTTAAAGGACTAATAGATATTACGTTAGATCCTTGTAAATCACAAATTCAATATATAATAAGTCTGTTTTTTTAAAAAAATAACGACGTCTACAGGACTCGAACCTGTGCGGGAAATCCCAAAAGATTTCTAATCTTTCGCCTTAACCACTCGGCCAAAACGCCTTTCTTCTTGACAAATTCATCATGACAGATCATTGACCTTGCCTGGCTCTAAAATTCGTAATATTGCAAGTTCAATAATTTATATTCTTTTAAGCCTATAATATACAATATCTATGCATTTATATATAAAATAGATAACTATAATCATTAAATAAGTATCAATAGGTATAATTTAATATCAAAATTAATTTGAATATATAAATTTATAAATTTATAAATTTTAATAGATATTTTCAAATTAATTTTTTATTATAAAATACTTAAATATATTAATTCGAAATTTATGGCAAACCATATCCAATGCACATGTGATATATTTATGAATCAATAATAGTTAAAATTTTATTGTTAATTATATTTTAACAACTTGTTTTCAACTTCCAAGTGACTTATATAATTATCAGTAGCAAGCTTCAACCCCCAGGATATATGGACATTCAGCTATTTTGTCTATTTTTAATTATTTTAAGTCAGTTCATAACTTCTTTGTAAAATATTCCTTGAATAAAAATAAAAAAAAAAAATAAACAGAAGTCAAGCAATACAAACTATTTTCTTTTAAATCCAAAAATCTTTTTCAAAACTCTGAACAGAGGTTCAACTAGCACCCTAGCAAACCAAGGAGTTGCCATCACACTTCCAACCACTCTAAGTGGAAAGAGAAACTTGATAATACCATATGCGGAAGCACCCTCGATAAGCAATTTGGACCTAGCAGCAACGTTGAAACTGTTTAAAAAGCCATCACCAATAACAGCTTCAGCAAACTTAGTCCCTTTAACTATCACCCATGATGGGATATCTGTTGGCAGGAATTGCAACTCATGGAAAACATACCATAGCCCAATAAAGGGAATGACTGCTGAGAGTTCGTGAAGTATCAGGAATGATGTTATATGTGATACCGGTGAGTTCGCTAGCCTATGGCCGTACTTTTGGAGGGGCATTGGTAGCTTTTCTATTATCTTTGCCACAGTTGGGTTTAAAGGTTTAGATTCATTAAACACTTCAGAGGATTCAAGGTTTGATTTTTGAGCTTGTTTCAGGTTTGGATAATGATGGATGCTTCTTTTCAGATATGGATTTACCATACATAAGCTGGCGCCTCTTTGTCCCAACAGGGAACGAAATGTAAGTGAGTGAATCATTAATAGTAAATAATAACTGAAAGTATATATATGATTCTTTAAGTAAAAGTGATTGAAAAACAAAAAAAATTCAAAGAAAGTGTCACCATCGTATAATTCAATTCAACAGTAGTCTTATTGAATTTTCTTTCTGTCAAATTTTGACGGGTCCTAATCAATGGCTATGTTGATTTTAAATAAATCCCCTTAGAATTTCATCTTAATTTTTTTTTTTAATCTTATTTTAAATAATCAAGTATATAATATATTCTTTAATTGTAATTGCAAATCAAGCATAAGAGTTTCTAATGGAATCTATCATTGATAAAATGACTTTATTATCGCAGAAGCTTCTCCACTTTCGCGTTTTTTGGATTTATATTCAAATAATATAAACCGATTTCATATCCCTAAACTTTCAACACTCCTTGGACAAAGTTTTACTTAATAATTAGTATATTCTATTTCATATATTCCTTTTTGTTTTTCTAAAAGTTCTCTTTTTTTTTTTCTTTTTACTTAAAAAATTGAACCATTTACTTTTTTTAATCTATTTACAAGAAATATTATCAAAATGTTTAGACTGATATCGCCAACAAGATCCTTTCAAGTCCTTTCCTCACAAACCAGATCCTTCCACTCATCACTATCATTGAATATTTTCAAACCAAATAAGTGGAATTTTAAGAAGACAAGAGCCAGATCAGAGAAGTATTACACCCAGAAGGCCACATCTACCGAATTGGACTCTCTGGGAAGAACAATCAACCGTCGTGCTCCAAGGAGGCGTCCGGATTATTGGCCTCATGAAGGAATCAACATGCTTATTGATGAGTATATTGGTGAGCCAAAGTCCACTATAACTGAAATAGAGACGTTTATTAAGAAACCACAAACCAATGTTCTTGAAAAAAATACCAACAGATTAAACTTAGACTACTCAGCTCTTTTTCAGAATAAACAAGTCATCAACTCTTTGAATCTTTCGCCTTCCAAAAGCTCCAGCGATATCGATACTGTAGATAAGGAAGTAGATGATTATATTAAATCATTACCAGAGGGAATTCCAAGGACAAGAAGATCAAGATCACTACTATATGACAGACCAACCTCAACCTCATTATTTTCAGTCAATGGTATTCGCATGATGGATCCAGAAGAAGCCGCCAAGATTAATTTATTTAATGATACTTCCAAGATTGTCTCTAAGACTTTGAATGAAACTGCTAAGAAATACTCCAAAGTCGATGATATCGAAGTAACCTCTTTATCTTCATTCAATAATGATGAAAAAATAATAATCACTCCAACCTTAAATAGTGTAAGACCTGTTCCTTTGAAGTTTGAAGGTGTTTACCCAGATGAACCAGTTGAAATCACAGAAGCCACAACATCTTCCGATCTCAAAGTGGAGCCTAGAATTGTCAAAGAAGTTGAATCAAGAACAGCTAAGAAGCAGATTTTAAGATCTGAAAACAATAAATCACTTTCTGGTAAGTTTAACATTTTTTTCCCATCTCAAAATAACACCAAAGAAGAAAATGAAATTTTGAACGTTTCTATTCCTAAATCTAAATCAAAAGAATTAATGAACATTTATGATTCATCTAGCTCCCTTGAGGGCTATCTTGATCTAAACGATTCTGATGATAACGCTAAGAAAATTGAAGGTATTTTAAAAATGGTATCCAACGAAGTTTCACCAACCTGGGCTTCCAAGGTCGATAGACTTGCCGAATTCGACAAGGGGGTCAAGAAAAGTCTGCAGAGACTGGCAGAATTAAAATCCTCAACATCTGAATCTAATAGCGATTCTATTTTAGACAAGGAATTAGAGATGAAAAAGTTTCAAAATTTCCTTAGAAATGCCAACGCCACAAAGAAACGTGAAGATGAACAAGAATTTAGAGAATTAAGAGCTTATGAATGGTCCAAACTCATGAGTGATAAGAATGCACATACTTTCAACAAACATAATTTTTTCTCGCCAATTGATGAATCCCTGTTGAAGAAAACGATCAATTCAGCATTGAATCCAAATTACAGAAACTTTCAAAACAATGAAGACCCAGAGGCTTTGTTTCCTAAGTTTGAGAACCAAACAGCTATCGAAAGAACTTATTTTACTCTCAATCCCAACGACTTATCTTCTCCAGTGAGTGAATCAAATTCTAACCCATTTGGTTCAAGTTATAGGGCACCAGCGTTGTTACAATTGATCAAAGAATTATCAGAAGACTCTAATTACAAACAATTGTTAATTAAAATAGATGAATTCGCCTTGAATGACTGGAAATTCATTGGTATTGGTCATGATAGCACTTTGAAGAATAAAGTGTTGGTTTTTGAAAAAACCATCGATCCTAATTTGGAGAGAAGGAATAAAAGATTGAAGGCTTTTAGGACTATTTTAAGTGTCACTTTCGGGATCTCAACTCTGGTTTTAATATTCAGTGTCTTGAATGATAGAAAGTTACTACAGTAATCTGTCGATCATGGAAAACAGAAACATCGATAAGATTGGTAAATTATTTTTTTAAGTTAGACAAATAATCATCTTTAACAGTTTTAACTCTAATTTACATTATAATATATAATAACACCCTTGCACAATTTTGTGTTTTTTTTTACAAATATATGTATACCCAGATTTATTCCATAACAGCATCTTCAGTCGTATTAACAGTCAAAGTCGACGAGTTTGGAACCTCTGTAGAGTTTCTAGCGATGTGGATAAACTTAACGGTATTCAAACCACCGGTACTTCTATTCCAGTTTCTCAAATTTTTCACAGTGACAGGATCGTTAATGTTTGGAATATAGTAACCCGAATCATATTCAGCTTCTTCGTGCTTTTTCTTGTTTTCCAAAAGTGCATGTCTGTTGGTTGGAGCTCTACCCTTTCTTCTTTCGGCTCTGAATTGTTCCAACTCTTCATCTTCTCTTGAAAGGAATGTCTCGATCAATTCTTTCATTTCTTCCAAGGAATATGATTCTTGTTCACCAGCAATGGCTTCTTGGAAAAATAATGTACGTTGTAACTCATGTTCCTTACGTTCCAAATGGGCAGCTTTTCTTTTGGCGATCTTACCTTCACGTAAAGTCGCTCTTGTTAATTGTTTGATCTTACGACCTTTTGGATGCACAGTACCTTTAGATTTTTGAAGAGTCTTAGTAACTTTAGAAAGGGAATGCTGAATAGGCATAGTGAGAGAGAGTGTGTGGGGTTGTTTAGATTTTTTTTTATTCCTAAAAAAAATTATCTTTCAAAACTGATCCATAAGTTATCTTTTATGTGAGATGAAACCTTTAAATTTTTTTTTTTATTAGTTTATGTCGGAACAGCGCTCACAACCAGTTTTCTGATAAAGTGATCTCCAGTCTATTTTCCTAACTGAGCGAAAAACTTACACTATTACCGGATTTGGTAATTAACAGATTAGTTTTTTGCCGTATCCAGTATGGTTCGCGCGCAAAGACCTGTTTTTCTTCAAAATTTTCGTCTACTTTCGAGGGTGGAAAGCGACAAAATGGCCAAATGAATGGAAAAAAAAAATCAAGGAAATAGTTGGAAAAGGCTTGCTAGATACGAGTGTTAGGGCGATACTTAAAGGACTAAATTGCAAAATCAGATTTCGGTTTAACTGTCCAATCAGTCTATCACTAGAAGATCCAGCCATCCATCTCAACAATACAATGTCTGTCTACACTGAATCCCAATTGATTGCCTTACGCGACACCGCGTATGTCCCAACCACTTTTGACTTCACTGCTTTTGCTCAACAAATCCAAGAACAAAGAGAACTCCAACATGAAGAACAAGGTAGAAGAGGTTCACACCTTGGTGGTTCCCGTCCAAAGTTCCAAAAGAAGCCAAAGCAAAAGCACATTCCACAAGCCGATGAAGATGGTTGGTTCACTTCCACTGCTCCTGTCAAGAAGGATGAAGAAGCTGAAGCTGCCGCTCCTGTTAAGAGAGTTGTTCCAACCTTCGCCAGACCAAATAACAAGAACATCGGTTCCAGTAGACCAGCTGACCCAAGAGATGTCTCTGCCGCCAAGCCAAAGACCAAGTTTAATGCATTCTCTGCCTTCAACGATTCTGAAGATGAAGACGACGAATAAATTTTTGGGATCACAATGATTTAGAATACCTTGTATCATCACGCTAACTAGTGCTACCCTTTATTGTCCCTTTTCTCATTATCATCATTGTTATGCCTCATTTGTCATCACCATCACCACCATTATTCTTTTTTTTAAATCTTTGCAATTGCTTTCTTTTTTATTTATCATATCATTTATTGTTACAACTCATTGTTAATTAGGTCACATTTTTTTTTTTAATTTTGTTTTGGAAGTTTTTCTTTAGAAAGACAATACTGTTAACTATCTTTGTTGCCTTATCTGTTGGTCTTAATAAGCCATATTGGTTCTACAAGGTCACATATATTGAGGCTTCCTGGAGTTATGTACATTTGATCCCGATCATTGGATATGTTCACACCGCCTATATATTTAAAAATAATTAACGAATACTTACTTCTGAATATGCCAAAGAATATACTTGTAGTGTGGTAATATTAAGGAAGAAGTGACAGCAATGTTCTTTTTAGTAAAAAAAAAAACTAATATCATTTATAGTTGTGCTCTTTTAAGTTCCAAATAAATCTCTTGCGTGGTTCTTTCTGCCCTCAAAAGATTCTCTGTTGCTTCACTGAGTCTATCTTGTCTCAACTGCATAGCAATATCTTCACCTTGTGCCAACATCTCAAACGCTGTTTCAGTTCTATCCAAATCCTTGAGTTCACTCAATAATTCTATATTTTCAGTAGCCAATTTTTCATTCACCATCAAATATCCCCTTTGCTTCTTCTGTAATTGTGTTTCTATCTTGGCTGTTTGGGAAATTAAGGACTGTAGCTCTGTGATAAGATAAGATTGATCAGGAACAGTGAAGTTTTTGGATTGATAAATCTTGAGGAAATCAGCTTGGAATTTTCGCATAGACTCTGTATCTAACTCAGCTGTAACCATTCCGTTGACAGTGTTATACGTTAATTGATCAAGATCCGTGATTAAGGGAATATTGTTAAGCTGATTTATCTTTGCAAAATCTGATCTGATGAGGATTTTCATTTCTCTTGTAATGGATGCATCTAATGATGATTTTGATTCATGTGAAGAGAATTGGTGATTAGACTCAATGAAAGGTATTGGAAGGTTTCTTTGAACTACTTGAGATCTACGCAGTAAAGCCTCTTTAGCTTCCTCTTTTTTCTTCAATTGTATAAGTCTAAGTCTCTCACCCTGATCGATACTCAATTGTTGAGATGCCTTCTTTTTGGAAATTGGCGTTTCTTCGTCTTCATCTTCATCTTCTGATTCAAGAACAATTTCAAAATCGTTCTTTGGCGTTGGCAAAGCGGCTAGTCTTTCCTTCAAGGAAAGAATAACAGGTTTTCCTGTTATATTCTGATTGCTGATATGGTTTTTATCATCTCCAAGGACATCTACGCTTTGTTCATTCTCCTCTTCAGAGTCTACCAAAAGAGCTGATTGAACATTCTGTCCTTTCTTGATCAATTCAACCTGTACGTTGATATTACTTTCAAGATCCAAGCCAAGTTCCATATTCTTTTCCTTTAAAACGTTTCTGATCTCATCTTCAGTCTTTGATGTTAATTCAACAAGTTCTTTCTGCGAAAACAACGGTTTTGACAGTTCAAGTTTCCTCCTCTTATAATGATCTTCTTTCAGCTCTGATATCGGTTTTTCCTTTTCCTGTTCAGTGTTTCTTTCTCTCTTTTTATTCTTCTTGCCTTTTGTTTCATCTTTCTCTTTCAATCCATGCAGCAATATACCCTTCTCGAATTTATCTAGTCTTTTCCCGTCGTTAACTTGCTCATCATTTGTGTCATATGGCCCTTCTTCAGGTCTATGTTCAAATGGGATATCTGCATTGTAGTCAAATTGATTGGCAAACTTCTTCTTTGGTGCCTTAAGCTTGATATTAACACCAGCCTCTTTCAGCTCTCTTCTCTTCTGTAGGATTGCCACTCGTTTACTTTCTTCAAGCATCCTTTCTCTAGCCTTTCTTGTTGCCTTTTTACCCTTACTGTTAGCCAATCTAGCCTTAGCCTCAGCTAGCATTTCTCTTTCATCGTCATCAAACTCTTCGCCATCAGGTCTAGCCTCTTTGGTTTCAGGATTGACATTAAGATCACCAAGTTGTAAATCAACAGAGGCACCTACAGCTTTCAAGGCTTCTACACCAACACCAGTGAGACCCAATTCTGCTGACCCTTCTTCTTCCTCATCATCAGCGCCATCACTAAGCAATTTCTGGTATCTCTCCACACAATCTGTGGCTGTACGACCCATGCTTTGAGCTATAGATCTCCATTGATTTGGTCTTAATCTTGCAATATTGAGAAGCCTCTCATCTTCCTGGGGCGTCCAATCTGTAGTATCAATACGTGGATCTAGATATTCTTGCCAACGTGCTTTGCACTGTTTTGCAGTCTTCTTAGCCAATAACGAGGCAACACGCGACCATTGGTTGAGGCCATATTTGGTAACGGCTGCTTTGAGGATTTGATCCTCAATATTAGTCCATGCACCACCTTTGATGTACACTGGGACCATCTTAAATAGAATGATTGGATTGATGAATCCGTTAGTAGTAGATAAATATAACATCATTTCAACTGTTCCATATTTTTCCTGTTTTTTTAAAGTTTTCTATAGCCGCCCAAATATAATTACATTGTCGCGCCAAATGTAAAAGAAGTTGCATCAACAAAGTGAAAGAAAGGGAAATAAGATATTTCCTGGAACCAAAATATTTCAATTTTTTTTATAAAGTGAAAAACAGAAAAAGCTCTCACCGCCAATACTTCAGTTTTTTCTTGTTGGGAGTATCAACTGATATAATTACATCGTATCTTTTTGTTGACCCTTACTCCGTATACAGGTCATTGTTATCTATCCCAATATTCCTATCTAAACAACAATCAAACTTCAATTTATCAAGATCATGCCTTTGTTTCAATCCAAGCATCAGAAGCTTATTCTCCAATGTTACCCAGCAGGTCGTGGGTCTGATAAGAAGCCCAACTCATCAGAGCTCAGCTATTTGTTATATTACGTCTCCACACGTCGTATCAAGTTGGAGAAAGTTGGAAAGTTTCTTGTTAAGAAGAACCTTAGCGATGTGTATCGTAACAGAACAGGAAACATCCAAGTCACATTGGCAATCATCAATGCCTTGATAAAGAAGTGTCCTGATGATTTAAATGTTTATGCTGACTCTGTCAATGCTGTCTTGTCAAGTGTTCTTCCAATGATGGATCTTTCTTTATGCCAGCATGCCATTGTTGTATACAACACTTTCTGCCTTGCTTTGGAGAATGATTTAACCAGTGACGTTCAATTCAGCACCAATTTCAACATATTGACTGAGTCATTTATAAACTTTGGTTTCAATGTTCCTAAATCAAACTCCTCTGAGTGGATAGCAATTGCATTAAACGCTTGTCAGAGCATTGCCACTGGGAATAACTTGATTCAGGCACAAGGTTCAAATATCATCAATAAAATTATTCCTTTGATATTGAGCCACATAAATTTCTCTAGAATGGAAGAGAAATCCTTAACTAAGCTAAACACACATGCTACCGGTGCTACAAGTGAATCCAAGCTTGAGACCATTGGTAATATCGTTGAGGATGGTAATTCCACCTCCGTTGAAGTAGATCTTCACACCTTAGCCCTCGCTTCTATGAAGGCATTTTACTCTACAGATAGCTCTTCTCAAATCAGTTTTGTCACTAGAAATTTGGCTGACTATTGTGCCGAAACGAATATCCCTGAGAAGAACATTAAAATTTTGATCAATTTGATCACCTTATGGGTTCCTGTTCAATTAAGATTCTTAATTCTAGCCATTTTGATGGGAAAGTTAGATAAGAATGGTCCAGAAAGACAACAGCTATTCCACCTTGTTGCTATTGAGAGTTTGTTATCCTCTTCTGTGAACTTGGTTGGGTTGTCAGTGCTTGATAACATTCGCCAACTCCTTTCATTACAGTCCCATTTGATTTTGAACAACAAGCCATCCGATACTACTACTACTACAACTAATAATAATAATAGTAGAATCATTCAAGGTTATTCCAACGCCATTGGTGCTCTTACAACCCACATCTATTACCAAGATCAAGTCTTAGACATTGTGAATGAATTGCTTCTATCTCTTAAAGAGATCAAGAACCCGTCTAACATCAACTTCACCAATCCTAATAAGTTCGAATTAATGTCGGTAATTTTAGGAAACATCAAGTCTGTGATTGTGAATTCCAATTCAAACAATGCTATTCAAACATCCAGAGTTCCATTTGAGGCCTTCTCAGATACTTTTGATCTATTGTACTTCTACGATTCTGAAAGAATTTCAGATTCAGCCCAAGTTCAATTCAAGTATATTGATCTCCTTCTTACTGAATTAAGACTAGAATATTCTAAACTGATCATCTTCAAATCAGCCAATCATGGTAATTTAGTCTCAGACTCTTACAATAGTATCGTGAATTTGTTCTATGAAAATGTCGAAAAAATATCTAAATTACCACTAGACTATTTGAACTTGAACTTCCCACCTTTATTACAACTTTTGGAAATTTTTATTGAAACCTTTGGTGCAAACTCCACCATAAACTTCATTCCTTTCTTTCTCCAATGGCAGTCATCCGATCTTGAAAATGCAACTGTCTCATCAATAATTTTGGACAATTTTGCTTATTTCATGGGTTATTACAGTGCAGAGACATTACAATCTATTGAATTATCTCCACAGATTCTTTCAAAAATCCAATTGAGGAAGAATAAAAAGTACTGGCTTCTTCCCTTAAACTTCCCATCCAAAGAAAACGTCCCATCTGATTCTTTCAATTTAACCAAGGAAGATATCGAACTGTCTGCCAGCCAAGTCGAAGCTTTAAGAGACTACCATGACACGATTTTCTATTCTCATTACAAGTATCCATCTTCCAATTTGAATGGTGTTAAAGCTCAATACCATGAAGATACTACCGTCAACATGAAAGAGACCGATGAAAAGTACATTGATGGTGAAGAAGATACCGCTTATCATGGTGATAATACAACTAGCGAGAGTTTATCTCAGCCACATATCTCTATAGCCATGCTTATTCAGAATTCAGAGAACCAAAGCATCAGATCCTTCCCACTGTCATCCCACGGTTTGTTGAATGCCAATCTGAATCTACCAAAAGTGAAAGAATTGAGAAGAGTGATCTCAGGATTCTCACTGCAACAACCACGATTCGTTAATGTTGATGGTTCTTTGATCTCAAAACAGCAAACCGATGTCACAACTTTGTTGGATGAATTGGAATTATCTGATGATTTGGGTGGTAGAGGTAATTTGACCTTTAATTGAAAGAAGAAGAACTTTGCATACGATGTATCTGGCTTCATGTATGTATCATGGGTAATTTCGCATTTCTAGAGGAACGCATTAATTTATTATGTATTCAGTGATCAGATGTTGTCTGACTTCTTGCTTCAATACCAATATATGTTATCATCTATGACATCAAATATTTTCCTAGTAAGATTTTTCGTTTTTGTCAACCTTGGCCTCAATTATATTGAACAGAGCATGCGTATAGTGTTTTGAAGAAATTCGAATAATACAGAATGCTATGAATGACGTCTATTATATTTATATATGCTTACTTGGAAGCATCTTCTGGAATCTACAAGGTAGAATCCTTCTTTAATTCCTTTTGTCTAGCGGCCCACTCTTCATATTCTCGTTTTCTCTTACCTCTATTTAGGTTAGATCTATGTCTCTTTGAACTTAAATGAATTTTGTATTGTTGCTCACCAATTAAAATCAGTTTAGAATCATCCTGGTTACGACAAACATCACATTCTATATGCTTCCATTCATTTTCCTTGTCTTTCTTGGTAACTTCCTCTTCTTCGGTGGGTAAAAGATCTTCTAAGCCACTTGGCGTTTGTGAGATGGAAGCTTTACCTTGGAAGAACTCCTTTGCAATCTCCGAGCCTCGTTCAAAGACATTTGAATTCCATTGTTCAAGATCAGTGGCATCCAGTAAATAAAGACGACCACCATTTGGATATTTGAATTTCGATTCTCGTTGTAAATCAATAGCCAATGACCCTTTGATCCATTTAATTTGTTTCTTAGCGTATTGTCTTGTTCTTGCTTTCATTGAATCTATGGATTTTTCAAGTTGAAACTGAGTGGGGCTTGAAGCCGTAAGCCATGGAAGGAATTCTTTAAATCCAATAACTTGCCAAACACCTCTTTCACAGTCTGGCAATGGAGTAAGGGACTTGTAATGAGAGTAAAGATCTTTAATTTCCTGCATACCACCTGTCTTAAGCATCGAGTCAACACGAGCATCTAATCTCGTGTCCAAAACAGATTTATAAGAATACACCCAGAAAACTAAAGTGTTAAATTTCAAAGAAGATTGTTGAGATGATACTTCTTGCTGACGGGAGTAGTGATCACTGGTTTTCTTATTGGTTAGAAAGATAATTTCAAGAGCTCTTCGCACCCTTCTAGTGTCGTTTGGATGAAACTTCCCTGCAATTTTGGGATCTTCACTTAATAGTCGCTCGTATACCTTATCTGATGGACCATCTAGGATCTCCCTTTGTTCATCTGTTAACCTAGAGTCATCGTCTTCATTTGTCACTTCGTTAGTTTTGATGGTCTTGTCTTTGAACAGTAAAGAGTTCAGATAATAATGGGTACCACCAACAATGATAGGGGTCTTACCCTTTTCATGGATTTCTTCAATCTTTTCACCAGCTTCCTTATCAAATCTGTGGATAAAGTACTCCTCATCCCAGTTCGTATGGTTCATGACATGGTGTGGAATTCCCTCTCTTTCTTCAATTGGATGTTTGTTGGTGATTATGGGAATATCACGGTACATTTGCATGGAGTCTGCGTTGATAATCTCACCATTGTGTCGTTTAGCTAACTCAATACTGAACTATTGTGTGGAAAAATGTCAGTATCACTTCTTGTTTAACAATAAGCTTTCAAAGTCACTTACTTGAGATTTTCCAACACCAGTGGTACCCACTATTACGATCACGTTCTTTGGTGGCATTAGAATTCTTTTGATCAAGCGTAACATAAAGGCAAAAAAAATGATGTCCCAATTATTTTATTTTGATTAAAACAAAGAAGCTTATGTTTTTTTTTTGCGGAATTTTTTGGCGCGCTTAACTTTTTTTTTTTTTTTTTGACACAATCGATCTTTTGGAGTCTTCTACTACTAGAGAAGCCTAGTGAGTGGTCAAACAAAAATAAATTTCGGACAAGCATGATTACTGAAGAATTAATAATTTGGAATCCTTAGATCCATATGATTTCACCACTCACCACACCAAGAAATTTGAAAGTAGAGAGCAGAGTATGTATATATATACATATATTATGTAAGCATTATGCGTGTGATTGACGCGAAAAATATGCAAAAGATCAAGATATTTTTGAACAATAAACAAACATCAGACACCAAATATATATATATATTTTTAATACAATTTAATTATTCAAAATATTTAGCAAGTTCCACTTTTACCATTATCCAGCTATTAAAAATCTTCTATTCTTTTTGGAAAATGTCAACTAGCAGAACTCCCCTGAAGGCCGGTAACAAACCTTCACTGACCGCAGTTACCAAACTTTCTTTCCTTGAACGTAGTCCTTTAGAGAAACCATCTCCTATGAAAGTAAGTGATTTTTTTTCTTTTCACTCTTTGTCTATTTGTAAGATCTATTACTGACATATTTTTATCAAAAAGAAATCAACACAGAGACTTCTGTCCCCGCAAAGAAAAATCTCACCAAGTAAGATCGTTGTACCTTCCTTGGGACAACCCACGCGCTCTATTGCAAGATCAACATCACCCCCTTCAAGAATAGCTACAGCTTTAGGATCGCCTTCAAGGATTAATTCCAGAGGTTTCAAAGAAACCCCATCCAACATATCACCAGTAAGAGGAGCCACAGTACAAGATCGCAAGCATTTTAATATGTCATCAGCAAAACCTGGATCAGCTTCTTCCGCTGGTAAACCACCAAGAATGAGTTATGGTGAAATGAGTGGACATGTAAGAATAGTAAAGCACATTCCTTCAAAGATGGTTAGTGGCAGAAGAAAACTGGCACCAGTGCAACAGAATTATAAAAAGACTCCACAGAGTAATGTCACTTCTTCCGCAAACTCTACCATCAATACAGATTCTTCAATAACATCCAACAACAGTTTTCTTGATAAGAAAGACCCATCTATGAATCTTTTGAATTCCTTCAAGTCTGCGCAAAAGTCTATTCTTAAGAGATCAGATCATATCTCTTCTTCAATGATTACAGAGGATGATAGTTCAGGTTACACAGACGCCACAACTAGAATGAATACAATGAAGAACAAGGTTACCAAAAGGCCAGTAAGTAGCAATGATATCTCAGAGAACGAACTTGAATCAACACAGCCAAGAAAGAAAAAGGTCGTTGTCTTTGATGACGATATGTCTAAAGATCTAACTGCACAAGAAAGTAAGGATTCCATTTTAGAAAGCACAATAAATAATGAGGATGAAAATGAAAAGAAAATTTCTTATAATAAAAATGAAAGTTTGATACAATTACTTCAGAAGGTATTTGAAAATCAAAAAATGATACTACAAAAACAAGATATGATTTTAGATCGAGTTGAAAATTTGGAAAAATCTGTCAGTAAAAGTTAAACTTCCATTAAAATATAATCTACATTTGTTCAAAAAAAAAAAATCTATTGCTTTAACGATCGATTTACGCTGGATTCTTTTTAATAAAATACCACCAACTTTGAGATGAATAAAATCAAGCTTGCCAATTAAATTAATAATAATATGACTTTATATATATATAATAATGTGATCAATTGATTTATAATGATCTCATATCCAAACGCAAGGTTCACAAAATTGGCTAGCTATAATTAAACCTTAAATAATATCAGTGAAACTTGATACCCGAAGCAGGATTCCAAATGTGACTTTTTGTTTGATTTGTCTGTTGTTCTTGCTGCTGAATGGAATTGACTTTTGATTCGCTGACATTCTTGATGACGATATTTGCATTGTTACCATTAGCACGTCTTGGTATGGGACTATGAATTCTTGCTGGTATATCATTTGTTGTGATAGAATCACTAGATGAAATTGTTGGATCGGGACTCATACTCAGTCTTTGAAGCCTCGAAGATAGTTCAACTTCTAAATCTCTAGCCTCGATACGTCTTTGAGAAACAAAAGCCTCAACGTCTTGAACAAGAGCTATGGCATTACCGATAAAGTCATGGTAAAACTTCAAACCTTGGGTAATATTGTCAATCAACTCTTTGAATCTAACATATGATGACTCCAATGAGGAGATTACATGTTGTCTTTCTGTAGAAACGTTCATAGAACACCTCTCTAGTTCAATTTGGAATCTAACATGTGTCTCAGAAATTCTACTTTCCAAATTTTTTTGCAAGAGCTTCTCTTGATCAACATATTTCAAATCTTCATCAAATTGTTTCATATGGATTTGAAATACCGACTCAAAAAGTTCAGGAGCTGGACTGATTCCAGGTTTGGACCTTTGAATGTTCTTGTACTCTGTAATAATCTTAGGAAGCAATGGGGATTGACGGGATTTGATCTCAATAAATTCTATGTGTGATTCACGTTTCATTTCAAGATCTTTGGCTTCGCTCAATAAGGACTTCAACTCTCTCAATAAATTTGCAAGTGTTCCTTCTAATTGGGAAACCTTAGCTGTCGGAACATGTTTAGATAGTTCTTCTTGAGAAAACTCCAAAATAGAAAGATCCCTTTTTATTTCCGAGAATGAAGATTTGATTATCTCATCTCCGCTCTCAGCATGCTTGAGATATTCTTCTAATGTTTTGGATCTTTCAAGAAATTGTTTAGCTGCGACTTCCGAGGTTTCTCTAGTCCAGTTAACGGTTCCCTGCTTAGACCTCAAATAAGAATCCTCTTTGGCTTCAAGATTTAGTCTCTGTATCGCATCATCAACAAATTTTCTACCGTCAACATTCAGTTTTTTCAAGTCATCCAAAGCTTGCAAAATTCTTTTGGCACCACCTTGGCTCTTCAACTGATCCGAGATTTCAATAATGCTCTTTGGTAAGGTTTCAGGTTGATCTAAAGCATCAATAGATCCAGGAAGTTGCCTCTCCAGAAGAAACTTATCCATAATCAAAGTAAGTGAGCGTAGTGGTTTTGATAAATTTAAATTCAAAAATTCCTCCTGCCTGTCACGGAAAGACTCAGCTGTTTGAATGACAGTGAATGGCAATAAATCTTTAAACAACATCTCACCATAGTCAGAAGTTGCTTGAAGTGTTTCAATTGGTTGCTTCATATCAATGATATCCATCGATCTAACAGCAGAAGCTGGAAGAATTTTTTTGAGTTTAGAAACCGGAGGAACATCTTGTAAATAGATTAGATCGTTATCTTTTTCAGCACGACGTGAAGTTTCTTCAACAGCACCCGCTAATCCTTCAAATTCAGCCCTTACCACTGTATCAACAAATCTTAAACTGGTTGGAACGGATCTGACTAACCTCACAGCTTTACCCAGTCTAGCAACTTCTTCACCATATTTTGCTGATGTCATACATCCCAAAGAAGCACGGTATTCAGATGCGGCCTCAAAATGACATCTCTTAATAGTGATATGATGTATCCATTCTGTTCTAAATCCTTCAGATTTGTTTATATACTGTAAAGCTAAGTCATAGTATGATGAGACTTGTAAGGATAATCTTGAAACGAGTGAATCTTTGACGTTATCATTTACTGCCTTTGACCAAAACACTTCTTGAGCTTGAGCCAATGATAAGTAATAAAGTGCCTTAATCACATCTGATTGTAGATCAAGCGGCAAAAGCAGATCTTGATCCTTAACTTCTGTGTCTATTAACTCACTAATGTATTCAAAATATGAAGCTGCATACTGAAAGAACACACAACTTTTCTTCAACCCTTCATTATGGTATCTGTCTTCTTGACATCCTAGTTGAGAATACAAAGAAGCAATATTATAAAGAACATTAATTCTTTCAAAAAGAATACTCCTTATCTTGACAGGACCTGTGATCTTATAGCCAATTGTACCAAACCAAGGAAACTCCTCTACGTCATCAGGGAACTTCACTTGTAATGATGATAAGTGCAAGTAGTATCTCTTCAACAAAGCCAAATCTTGAGTTGAGAAAGACAAGTCAATAATATCATTACGTAAAGTGTCTATTTCAATGAGATCTTTTTCAAATGCGACAGGTGTTTGAAGAAAGTCAGAAGTAATGATGTTGCGAAGGGTGGCGCTTAATGTGATACGTTGCGTCTTTCTATATGGCACATGTAATAGGTTGGATGACATTGGCATGTAATGAAATGTTACGGTGGAAGATTATTTTAATCTAATTGTCAGATTTATATCACGTGGAGATGTCAGTTATTGATCTGATTTGTTGCTTAACATTGTAGCTTTAGTAAAATCCCAACTCCACATCAAATTGTTGAAGATAATCGCGGCAATAATACATCAGGTCAGGTTGTGAAATTTATTTCTAAAGTTCCGGTAACCCACTTCATCACGTGATAACAAGAAATCGTTTAGAAAAAAAAAGAATCTGTTGCAATACGGGGATCAACTACGATTCTACAGTTTGTAAAGTTGTTCATATTATAGATCAAATAAACGTAATTCAAATCGAGCTCCTTTCTTTTCTTTATTTAAAGTTATTGATTACATAATAATTTCAAAAGGAGTTTAGATTAATAGGTAAATATTTAGAGCAGGCACCGATCAAGCGATTTATTCAACTTCAGCATCGAAGTTTTCACCTTCAACTAAGTCTGGGATATCGTTGTCTTCGTTGGCAGCTTCACCGTTAGCAGTGGCAGCTTGTTGTTGTTGTTGAAGCTTGGCGGCGATTTGGGTTAAGGCTTCAATGTTTTCTGGACCTAAGTGTGGGATGATACCTGGGACTAATTCAGTGATTTCCTTTTCTTGAGCAATACCGTAGAAACCGTGGACGTTGTGTTGAGCAGCGGCTTGGATACCAACTCTGTTGAAGTGTAAGACCTTGGAGCCTTCAGTGAAGAAGTTAGCTTCTTCAATGTCAGATAAGGTTTGAAGACCGCTTAACTTTTGTAAAGTAGCTTGTAACTTGGAGTCATCGGCAGTTGGCTTAGAAGCTGGCTTAGCGGCCTTTCTTCTGACACCACCGACCTTGGCGGCATTTAACTTTTGTAACTTGGCTAATTTTTCTTGGTCAATTGGCATTTTTGATAAGTGATGAGGATGGTTCCAAAAAAAAAATTAAAAGTTAGGAGAAGAACCTCTCGTATTATACCCATTTGAAATTTTTCGTGGTTTTTTTTTCAAGGTCAAAAAGCTATGTCGTCGAGAATTCGAGTTTTTAAATTGTTCGCGGCGTCCCACATATTTGCCCGTGATCTGCCAGAGTCCATATTGGCGGCTAACTAAACCTAAAGGTCAATTCTTTACATATATATTATGTATTCCCTATCAATTTTAAAGCTCATAAACTTTCTTAAAATAACGTTCGTCTTAAATGTTAAGAGCTCTCAACAGGAGGTGCTACTCAGATTTGGCACACAAGTACTCCAAGACCGTCCTTCTTCCAAAGACATCATTCCCAAAAAGATCTAACTTAGAAAAAGTTCAAAATGACTTGATTCCAAGATCTTCTCAACAACTATACAAAGAACAACTCCATTCCAAGCCACTCAACAATGACTCAGACTTGTTTATTCTTCATGACGGTCCTCCTTATGCCAATGGTGATTTGCACTTGGGTCATAGTCTGAACAAGATCTTGAAAGATATCATCAACAGATACAACCTATTAAAAGGTAAACAAGTGTATTACAAAC
Organism: Waltiozyma sp. UFMG-CM-Y6624; assembly: GCA_018343995.1. Lineage (NCBI taxonomy): Eukaryota > Fungi > Ascomycota > Saccharomycetes > Phaffomycetales > Wickerhamomycetaceae > Waltiozyma > Waltiozyma sp. UFMG-CM-Y6624. The sequence continues at coordinate 32,385 of JADIOT010002782.1, forward strand.
CTGGTTGGGATTGTCATGGGCTTCCTATTGAATTGAAGGCACTTGAGAAGATCAGTAAGAAAATGAAGAAAGATTCCTCAACGGTGCTGTCAGTTGGAGAGATTAGAAGATTGGCCAGAGAACATGCCCATTCCACGATCACTAACCAATTGGAAGGATTTAAAAGCCTTGCCATATTGACTGATTTCGAACACAACTATAAAACCTTGAATCATAAGTTTGAAATCAATCAGCTTAAAGTATTCCAAGCTCTATTGAAACGTGGGTTGATCAAGAGACAGAAAAAACCAGTTTATTGGGGGTGTCAAACACATACAGCCTTGGCTGAAGGTGAATTGGAATACAACGACAACCATAAATCCATCACTTTACACTTGCAATTCCCAATCAATAAGCCATCTACAGATCTTTTGAGTATTATGAAGGCCAACGGAGTTAAAAATTTGGATGCTTTAATCTGGACTTCTACTCCATGGACTATTCCTTCCAATAAAGCCATCACTATTAATAAAGAGTTGGAATATACCCTTCTCAGAAACAAGAAATTATCCAACCAATATAGTATTGTCTCCACTGAATTAGCCTCCACTGTATTGTCTCTCAATGAGGATTTCGAACTCACTAACATCGTTGTCCCAGGTTCAGCCTTGATTTCATCTCATTATACCAATCCATTAATTCCAAACTCTTCTTTCCCATTGATTCACGGTGATCATGTGACCAATACAGCTGGTACTGGGTTAGTTCATTCAGCACCTGGCCATGGTAATGAGGATTATTTTGCTTGCATTGCTCATGAGATCGATGTGTACTCACCTGTTGATCAGTTTGGTAAATACACTGACGAATTACCAGAAGGTGTTTTCCAGAAATTGAAAGGTTTGTTTGTTCTAGGCAAGGGAACTGATGAGATCTTAAAGATCCTTGAAGACTCGGGAATGGTATATTACCGTGATGACAATTACATTCATTCTTATCCATACGATTGGAGATCCAAGAAGCCAATCATAATCAGGGCCACCCCTCAATGGTTTACAAATGTTGGTGAGATCAAAGAGGCTTCTTTAAAAGCTTTGGAGGAAGTGGAGTTTATTCCAGAAAGAGGCAGAAACAGATTATCAGCCTTCATTAAGAACAGAAATGAATGGTGTATTTCTAGACAAAGATCTTGGGGTGTTCCAATCCCTGCTATTTATGGTCGTGATGATGAAAACCATGTGATTATGGATGAAGAATCTGTTGAGTTCCTCATTGCCAAAATTGAAGAATTAGGTACCGATGCTTGGTTCGAAGAAGAAACTGATATTGAAAGATGGTTACCTCCTAAATATGCAGGACAGGGGAAACAACTTGTGAAAGGTAAGGATACTATGGACGTTTGGTTTGACTCTGGGTCTTCGTGGAATGAAATTCATGAGTTTTTAGAAACCAACAAGATCACCAACAGAAAGACATACGCCGATGTTTACTTGGAAGGGTCAGATCAACATCGTGGTTGGTTCCAATCATCTTTATTAACCAAAGTCGGTATTACACCAGTTGATGTTGCCGCTGTTGCGCCTTATCAGAAAATCGTAACACACGGTTTTACTTTAGATGAGAAGGGGTTTAAGATGTCCAAATCCTTGGGTAATACTATGACACCAGCTACTATCATAAAAGGTCAGGGTAAAGCATTCCCTGGTGTTGGTGTCGATGGTCTTCGTATGTGGGTTGCACAATCTGATTACACCAATGATATGTCGATTGGTCCAAATGTCTTAAAACATGTTGGTGATGCTTTGAAGAAGCTTCGTGTAACTTTCACTTTTCTTTTGGGTAATTTGAACGACTTAAAATCTGCAGATGATTTGGTGAAGTTTGAAGATTTGAATAAGATCGATCAATATGCTCTGTCTAGATTGGCCCAAATCAATGAAGAGGTATTAGCAAATTACGAGAAATACAACTTCAACAGAGTATTGAAAACCTTATCCAATCATTTGAATGTGGAACTGTCAGCTATCTATTTCGATGTCGTGAAGGATCGTCTATACACTGATAGCCCTGCATCACGTTCACGTCGTGCTGCTCAGACAGTTCTGTATCATATATTCAAGACCTACCTTTCCTTGTTATCCCCAATAATTCCAGTGATGACACAGGAAGTGTGGGACTTCACACCTTCTTGGATCGTCAATGGGAAAGCAAATGCTATATTGAACGGTGTTTATTCCGAACAATTGATCAAGTTCAAAAATTTTAATTTGGAGGCTGATTTTGCTAAAGTTTGGGAATTGAGAGATTCTATTACCGCGTTGATTGAAAGGGTTAGAAAGGAAAATAAAACTATAAAGAACTCCTTGGAAACCGAAGTTTATATATCATTTGACAAACCAGAAGAAACCTCGACCTTGTATCAATCTTTCAAATCCTTAGAATCCGAATTGAAAGATTGTTACTTGGTGTCTGACTTCCACTTGAACAAACCATTAGATTCCAAGGATAAAACGTTCCATTACTCTAAGAAGGTCTCAATTGATGGTGAATTCGTTCATATTTCCATCGTCAATGCTACAAATTCCAAATGTCCAAGATGTTGGAAATACAGTTCGATTTCCGAAGAAGAATTGTGTCATCGTTGTGAAGAAGTTGTTAATTCGACCATGTAAAATTTGGTACCATATACTGTAAATAAATAAATAAAGTAAATCATTAGCTTTTTTTTTTTTTAATAATCATCGTCACTGGTATCACTATCACCCCAACCATATTCATATTCACTGGCTAAAACACTTAGTTCATCGATCAATTCTGCTCTTTCATCACCTTTGATGGTTCTGGAGATCCAATCTTTCATATCTAAAAACGTTCTTCTAGCTGAAGACTCCATAGACAATGAGATTGAAGTTGTTGAATCTGGTGTTAGAAGTGTTTGAGGGTATGAAGATGGTGTAGCGTATGGAGTTGATAACTTGTAAATTGTCGTTGTTGGACTGTCACTTGTTTCTACTGTTGAATTGACCATTGATTGAGAAGGTCTGTTGATTCTAATTGAACTGAATTGATGGGTTTCTCTAGTATCCTTCTTTAAACTCTGGAAGAATTTATCACAGAAATCATCGGTGGATATCGAAGTAGAATTATGAATTTTAGCTAAACTATTAGTAACAACAGTTCTATGAGTCCCTTTAACAAGACTGGCCTCTATATGGTGGAAGTTGGTTCTATTAGATCTTTGTGAGTTTAAGGTTTGAATCGTTTCAAAGACGATATTCTGTAAAGCTGATGATTCCCATAATGTTGGTCTATGATTGGCAAATGGAATGAACAAATTTGAATTCCTGTTTAATTCAATGAAAGTTTTAATTCTATTAAAAATTTCTTTTGGACTCAATTCCTTTAAACTTTTGCCATTGGATAAAGCCCAATTGAAAACCATACTTTTAGGATTGTAATCATCACGCATTTCAGCTAACATACAAGAAGTAAACCCACCCCAAGCAGAATCCAAATCAGAAACAATGTTTATCCCATTCAATGAATCACATTCCTCTAAACTAACACGGTATTTCTCTTCCATGAATTCACAACCAACCTTATTCCATTCTTCAACACCAACATCATATCCTTTGAACAATCTTACTTCTTCCTCTGGTGGCAGTTCATGAATCCAATCATTCAAAACGTTGAATGACTTAGGTTCAAAAACAACACGATTGAAATCACTCCAGTATTGAATATCTTGTGATTTCAAAAGAGGTAATGGTGAAATTCCAGAATCTAATGCCTTTTGATATTCTGATTTCCTTATAGGTGGGTCTTTTTTAATAATACCTTGATCCAATGGATCAAATTGATCATCTTGTGGGAAATATTCGAATTGACCTAAAGAGCCAAACCCACCATTAAGCTCCCATATCAGAGCTCTTGGATGATAATTTACAGTATTATTGCTTTGAACAGATTCTCTAAAGTGTACAGTTGGATCATTTGATAAATCTGAGGCTGGTTTATTGTATTCAAAATAAGATTCTTGAGAATTGTAAAAATGTGTTGATAGATAGTTTGCTCTTTGTGAAAACGAAAGTGTTAGAATTTCTTGCATAATAATATTTATTAAAAAAAATTAATGTTTTTTTTATTGTTTTTTTTGGTATTTGCTTATTAACTTTTTATTTTAGATATTTTTTTTTTTTTTTTTTTTTTTTTTTTTGGG
>JADIOT010002783.1:6206-28864 GCA_018343995.1 Waltiozyma sp. UFMG-CM-Y6624
AAAAAAAAAAAAAAAAAAAAAGATATCCTATTTGTCCTATTTTTTTTTTTCGAATGTTATGCTGTGCTGGATCAAGTTACAATAAATCCCCTGTTATTTTTATGAATGAGTTAACCGCCATAATCTGCCATAGATATATGGTAAAAGTTTATTCGAAAAAAACACACACTAAAAATTGACCACACGTGATTAAAAAATAATAATAATAATATATCTACTTCCCTATACTTCACGTCATTAGCTATATACATTTCCCAGTAGTCACACACCCAAATTATTCGCTCAACCATTCTAGGAATTCAGGAGTGAAGTAAGAAATGACTAATCTAGCACCTGCTCTAACGAATCCATGATGAGCTTCAAAGGCGATGGTCTTTAAGTCACAAATGCCCTTTTCAGCAGCAGCATAAAGCATGGCGTATTCGCCACTGACATGATAAGCACAAACTGGGTAATCTTTGCAGATCTCAGTAGCATCTGCCATGATATCTAGGTAGAAAGTAGATGGTTTGACAATGATTCCATCAGCACCTTCGTCAATATCTCTTCTTAAGGCTCTTCTAGCTAAACCTCTGCCGCCAGAAGGTAACTGATAAGCTCTTCTGTCACCTTGTCCAGGGGAAGAACAAGCAGCATCTCTAAATGGACCGTATAAGTTACCAGAGAACTTAGCAGAGTAAGACATGACGAAAGTCTTATGAGCAAGTTCCGCTTCGATCAAAGCAGCCTTGATTTCTCTGATTCTACCATCAATCATATCACTTGGAGCAACACAGTTGACACCGGCTTTAGCGTAGTTGACGGCAACAGCAGCGATTCTCTTGACGGATTCAACACGGTTGATTGTACCATCTTCATATAAGACACCGCAATGACCATGGGAAGTGTATTCACAAAGACAGACGTCAGCCATAATGTATAAGTCTGGGAAATGCTCCTTTAATAATTTAGTGGCTTTAATAACAGGTCCTTCTGGATCATCAGCATTAGATCCAATGGCATCTTTAGCATTAGGAGCCAAAGGCACACCGAAGAGGATAACGGCTCTAAGACCCTTCTTCACCAACCCGTCGACGAAAGGGATAAGCTTGTTAACACCCCATCTCTTTTGATTTGGTAAGGAATCGATAAGAAATTCGTCATCGTCATTATCAGAGATGAATAATGGGTAGATGAACATGTTCTTAGTTAATTGACGTTCATGTTGCCATTCACGGGCTAAAGGATGAGAATACCCACCTGCTAAGATAGAGGAGATTTCTGTCTTTTGACCTTTGAAGAATTCAGCAGAGTGGACCATATCTGAGGTTTCTAAATTTTTTTTTTTTTTGAAATTATTGAAATTCAATTGATTCTAAATAATATATAGTGTATACTAAAAGTGTAAGATTTGAAAAAACGGGCTTATATGTAGGCTCTAACATTGAGACTTTAGTACTTGTCTCGACGTTTCTTTTTTGTCCGTACATAGTTGGCAGATTTTGGAAATCAAAACCCGAGCAGCCGCGAAAAACAAGGTTAAATAATTTTGGCACTTCACATAAAATTAACTTCAACAATTTACATCGAATTTCTTTCATTTTGACTAGACAACTTACTAATCATACTCAATCTAAAGACTTGTACTATTCAAATTGCAAATCAATGTCTTGCCATAACGAACACTCACACTCACATAGTCATTCAGACGATAGCAACCATGATCATGTTCCACCAATCCCTACCTCATCAGTACAAAACCTTGCCCAATACATCGACACTCCACGTCTCACGGCTCTGAACAGCTCAGTAATAAACTCAGAACTTGTTAACCTGTTCTGTAAACCAACAGGTTCAGATAGAACTTCCTTGAAATTCCCAGTATCTTCGGACCTAGATACACAATTGATTCTTAATATTCCATTCACTGGTTATGTGAAATTATATTCTGTGATCCTTAGAACATCCGGAGAGGAAGAGAATTGTCCTAAAGAGATCAAACTGTACAAAAATATCAAAGATATAGATTTTGAGAATGAAAGAAAGGCCCATTTTACAATTACACATCCACAAATCGGTGTTCTTCTTGATGATTCTTCCAATGATATAGACACCAATGAGTCCAACTTTGTCGAACATCATCTCCCTCGCTCATCTTTCCAATCAACGGTGCTATTGACGCTCTTCATACAGAACAACTGGGCAGATGATGAAGATGAATGCGTGAAGTTTTATCACGTGGAACTAAGAGGCCAATTTCAATCGCCATTGACTAAAGAACCAATCATTGCTATTTATGAAGCCGCTGCTAATCCGGCTGATCATAAAAATTTGGTCACAAGTGTTAATAAGAATAATTCTTCTATCTAATGACCTCTTCGGATGATGTTGTTGTATTGTTTCGGTAGGATATCTGTATGGTTTGTCCTAGATATTTACCAATTATATATATATATATATATATATAGCTAACTTCAATTGCTCCGAGAACGATATGTATATCAGTAGTGATAGCATGGTCAGAATAACTTGTATTTGTTATCAAATAACAGCCACCTGTTTTCAAAAGTCATTCTTGTTTTACTGTCATTTGATTTTGTAGTTGGGTGATAAAGAAATTAACATATGGTTAATCTGCAAATGTATGTAAGTGTATGTGTGTTAAAATGCAGATACATCCAGGAATATACATTACAATTTGATGCATATCTTTTGACATATAACAAAATTGGTCCCATTTATTTACTCAATTCATCATACAAAAAATTAGAATATGCAACTCAGTTAAAATTACAAAGACTTGAATGTAGCAGGATTATAACTATTAATTCTTCAAAATCTTGTTGTTAATGTTGTAGACTTACTGATATTGATGGAGTTGTTACTGGTTCTTGTTGAATGGGGTGCCTGGTGTGAACGATTTCGAAGAACTTACAGAGTTTCTATATCCTGCTCCTGATGATTTCACAGTACCATTAGAGCTGGTAGTTGTGCAGCTAGTTCCTTGTCCATATTGTTGATGTTGATGAGGCTTTGAATCCATTGGAGTAGAACCGTATCGGGTAATATTAACATTGCTCATTCCATAATCAGAATTGAATTTAGAATCAGAAGTAGAAGTGGAGGTATTCATGTTGCTGTCTATTGATAGATTGGGTTGAGTGGATCTGATTGCGGATGAGGCTGGTGACAAGTTGCTTGGTGGAGATTGATCTAAGAAAAGTCCTAACTGTTCAAAATATTTTCTTGTATCAAGGGTTGTAGGAGCAACAGGAAATGTAACTAATTGTGGAATATCGAGTAAGTTGAAGAAATCTGTGAATATCTCTGTTCCATCATTCCAAAGATTTAAATAATCTACCAGTGGTTTTTTGACCAATTCACTATCAATAAGTAATAAACCAAGGCCAGTTTTCGTTGAACCTGTACTATGAAATACCAAATGGTGTAAAAGCATGACAGCCAACTTTTGCAATTTCAAATCTTTCAAACTCATTTTAGTGACGTGTACAACAAGTTTATACCCTGCAAAAGTACCATAAAACTCCAACAAAGCTTCGAACATTTGGAAAACTTGTAATTTGAAAACGTTGGCAGTCGACTCATCTAACCCAACTTCAATCAATTCATCAGAAACAGAAAGAAGAACAAACATGAGCTCAAAATACATTTCTAATAATACATCCGTGCACCGACCTTCGAAATTCAAAGTCAAAATCTTCAGTGTGTCTTTCCTATGAGTATCTTTAAATTGTCTAAGGAATTTCAATAATACGCCACAACACAACTTACCAGCAATACAAAGTCTCTCAAATGCATAAATAGTTCCGAAAGCATCGGTATTATTGACCCCCGTTGTGATCAGAATTTCAAAGTCAAAATATTTAGAACATGGCAATGGTGGGAATCGCCGCATATCAAACGTCTTCGAATTATTAGCGATAGTGAAAATGACAGAAGTCTTACTAGGATTAATATAAGTCAACAAAGACAAGCCAATAACAAACAAGGAATGACAGAGAACACCCTCCGTTGAAAACATCGAGCCTAATTCGCACACTATGGAGGTATCCTTGGTGATTTCAAACTGAGTAAAGATAGAAAATATTGCTCTCTCAAGCAATAATGACCGCTGGAAGTTGATAAGAGCATCAAAATTTGTATTTTGGTCGATCAGTTCGAAGAGAATTTTATAACCGGCATAATTATTAGGTTGGACGTTAAAGGAATGAAGGATCGGAGTGTCAAGTGTAGCCGTCATGAATTCTAGACCTTGGTCAAAATCAAAACTAACAGAAGTTGGATAAATGGTGATTATACTTCCTAGACGATGTAGTAAGACGAGAAGAAGATCTCGGGGTTTTTCAAACTTACGTAATTCTAATAATCCTCTTTCAAAAGACATCGTACAGAGAAGAATTTTTAACACTTCGACTTCTTGATTGTAATGTGTAGCCGAAACGAGCTGTCCTAAGATCTCACATACTTTGTCTTCTTCATTCTTGTTCGTGATAAGAAGATCAAGTAACGTATGTAAGGATTGCAAAGATATAGATAATCGGGAAAGATAGGGAAGTATCAAGTGAGAATGCGGTAAAATGGCATTTAGTAATGATTCAGAGATTTTGTGATCATAAAGAATGCTGAGGTCATTAAGTATTGAGATTGGGCCAATAAGTGGATGATTATTGACGTATAAGAACTCATTAGTATTGCTACTACCATTGACTAACTTTTCCCAAAGTGCCACAAATGTAGCTTCTTCATTTTCTTCTTCTTCTGTTGTGGAAGATTGTTTAAAAACCAATAATTTGAGCTGTGTGAATAATGAAGGAATTTTGGTAAAGTAGATAAATAACAATAGTAGAATGTTTAAAAGGGACGAGGATGATGCAGAAGTGTTGGCTTGGTCACGAGGCAGTGTAAAAGATATGGTTACAAGTAATGGAGATATAAATGAACATTGACGCAACAAGTTATAGGAATATGAGTTTTGATAGTTTCTGTTTCTAAAGATCTGTAACACTTCATAATAAATTTCTTCAATCTTTCTAATCTTGATTATATTCTTCTTCTCTCTATTGTTTTTCACTTCATTCAATAAGCCATTGATGGTAAGACTTGATATAACCAAGCTTAAATTCCCAAGAAATATTTCCTCTAAAGCAGAATAAGGTATAAGGTGTTTGAAATGATCTGTTATCAATGATTTCTGTTTACATAGAAGTTTACCCATGAATTTATCCTGGTTTAGATCTTCAATTATTTTACCTTCTTCATCACAAGCATTGTCATATTCATAGAACTCATTCAATATATCTTCAAGCCCATCAGGGATACAGTAATTCGGGTTTAAAGAAGAGGAAGTAGCGAGTGTAATCTTTCCTTTATTAGACACACGAACAAGTATTGATTCCGAGGAGTTCAGAGGATTTTGTTTAAGGTTCAACTTCTTCAGTGAATCTTCAAGTGTCATAACTATCCAATCTAGTCGATATATTCTGATAAAGTGATTGTCTTCAACTAATCTTGTCCTGCTTTGTAAGCTAGAAAGGGGTTAAGGATAGACGAATAATAAACCGTAAATTGAATAAAAAATTAGACAGATATGAAGGGGGGGGGGAATCAAAAAATTGGGAATGAGAAATTTGATAATATGGCAAATTGAACAATGTGAATAACTATTTGAAAGTAGTTTCTCTGTATGTCTGATAGATTTAATCCAAAAACAGATCATTGAATCAAATTTTGCATAGGGATTTTTCGCCTTCCTTGATAATAAATTTGTATATATATAGAGATCAGCACGGACTTACCAGGTATTGATCATATATTGCCCGTGAAATCTGTACACAACGTACTATACTGAAGATGAACACGAAAGGTTTCAGTTTCAACACATAATCCAACTCATAAAATATTTGATCCCTCTTGGGGACTCTTGTGGGTCAAAATTTAACATTTGTATGATGTATATGCCAGAGGATTATAAAGGTTGTTGTTTCATTTTAGTTCCCTTGATGTTTTAGAGATATTTCCGTAATTTCCTCTTATAGAAGTTTTCTCAATTTGACATTATCTTAAAAATAAACCTAGACATCGGCTTAGCAATTTAAATTTTGCACGTGATATTAATTACATGCAACAATCGCGTTCTGCACTGCAAGAAACGTAGATTATTTGGATTATTTGGTTGATTGCTATACAGCATTCCAAAAATAAAAGTCATACGAAAGTTAAAAATTTTATTGAGGAAAAGACCAACGTATCCTACAAACTCATTACATTTATCTGATATATTTTCAAATCATTTAACTTACAAAAAAAAAGAAATATACAGATTCCAAAATGACCTCCAGATCAGCATTATTGGTCATAGACATTCAAAAAGATTTTCTTCCTGGAGGTTCCTTAGCTGTCCCTGATGGCGACAGTATTATCCCAGATGTCGCCACCTTATTAGACACCAATCAATACAAGTGGGACACCGTTGTTTTCACTCAAGATTGGCATCCTAAAGATCATACATCGTTTGCCTCTAATCATGCAGACGTGGAACCATTCCAGAAGATCCCATTCAAGTCTCCCAAACAAGGAGAAGATAATTTGCCTGAAAGATTGGAAACTGTTTGGCCTAATCATTGTGTCCAACATACTCATGGTGCTGATTTCCCAGATGCTTTGACTGAGTGTTATAAGCTGATTACCGTACCAAAGACAATTGTCCAGAAGGGAAAATTACAAGATCGAGATTATTATTCTGCGTTTAATGATATTTGGAACGATGATTCAACTGAACTTCATGAGTTCTTACAGGATAATAAGATTGAAAAAGTATACGTTGTTGGAATTGCTTATGATTTCTGTGTAAAATATACCTGTGAGAGTGCTGCTAAGTTGGGATATGAGACTTATGTCATTAAGCCTTTGACAAGGACAATTGATCTTGATGGTGTCAAGACCATCGATGAGTTCTTGAAATGTGTTGGTGTCACCCTAATTGAAGATATTAATGATCAGAAGTTGACACGTTTGAGAAAGTAATTTGATTCTCTGCCTTTCCCCCGGGCGCGCTGCTGTATGTTGAAGCTGGTCTTTTACCTTTCAAGAGTTGTTGCTGTTCTAAGACGTATTTATGACTAAATTTATATTGGCTGGTCTATTATATTAATTATAGGGTCTGTTTTCTTTTATTATATATTGCAATATATGTATTTATACATGGCTGTACTCATACATTCTACACTAGCAAAATAGCGATTCACAAAGACATTGCTTAGGTGGTAACTATTCAGCTAGATAAATATATGTATCACCTGATTGCTTCTGAATTTTTGAAAACATTATGGAGAAAAAAAAGAAATTGTTGCTTCGTATTTTCAAGTAGACTGAGTCTTTTAAGATACAGAGGCAAAAAAAACAAGAGGTTAATTATTAGAACTCCACATTTATAAATGTATTTTTTTTTCACGGCAGAATATGGCAGTAAAGGTCCTGGAAGCGCGGCCCGCATATCAACGAATCTTGAAAATCAAAACCTTGAACAAACAACGCCTTCAAATAAAAGATTCTAATTTGAAGGCTTAACTATTAAGGAATCATATAGCCACAATTCACAGTTAATCAAACATGGGTTCCAGAAGATACGATAGCAGAACAACCATCTTCTCTCCAGAGGGTCGTCTTTATCAAGTATGTTTTTTTTCTCTCTCTCTTTCAGCCCCCTTTAAGTCGTTAATGGGAATTTCTTGTACAAAATATATGCAAGATCATTCATTCTCCATCGGGTGGCAAATAGTTTGATCAAATGAATTGAAGTCAATTACTAACTAATGGTCTTTAATAATAGGTTGAATATGCTTTAGAAGCCATCAGTCACGCTGGTACAGCCATTGGTATTCTTGCTTCAGATGGTATTGTTCTAGCAGCAGAACGTAAAGTGACAAGTAAATTATTAGAACAAGATAGTTCTGCAGAGAAATTATACACTTTGAATGATAACATTGGTGTTGCTGTTGCTGGTATGACTGCTGATGCTGGTATTTTGATCAACAGTGCTCGTGTTATTGCCCAGAATTATTTAAAGAATTACAATGAAGATATTCCTGTTGAGTTATTAGTACGTCGTTTATGTGATATTAAACAAGGGTATACTCAACATGGTGGTTTAAGACCATTCGGTGTTTCTTTTCTATTTGCTGGTTATGATGATAGATACGGGTTCCAATTATACACATCCAATCCATCTGGTAACTATTCTGGTTGGAAGGCTACCAGTATTGGTGCTAATAACAATGCTGCTCAGACTCTATTGAAACAAGATTACAAAGGTGAGATAACGTTAGAGGAAGCACAAGAATTAGCATTAAAGGTTCTTTCCAAGACTATGGACGCTGCTTCTTTGAGTAGTGAAAAAATTGAATTCTCCACGATTTCCAAGAAGGCTAATAATGCTATTGTTCAACGTCTTTGGAAGCCTGTCGAGATTGATGCCTTGTTAACTAGTACTGGCATCAAGAAAAGTGATGAAGAGGAAGATAAAGAATAATATTATTTTTTTCTTTTTTGGCTTTGTAAAAGTCGTGTGGAAGCTATACGATAATTACAAGTGTGTGTGTGTGTGTGTGTTAATTATAATTAAATTTAAGTCATGATAATAATAAGAAAAATAATATATAGAATATTTGAATATTGTTACTAAAACATGTCTTCATGACCTGATCACCTGATTTTCACGGCTGAATTCAATTAAATAGTAATAAGTATATAATTAAAATACATTGTAAATTATAGAAATAACTAGAAATAAAGTGAATATGGTGGCAAAAGCCTTTCTTTTTTTAGGTTAGAGAGGATTCAATCTTCAATAATTTCATTAATGGTTGGCTTAAAGTTGTTCCCAGCTTCAACGTTGTGAAGTTGCTTTCTCTTCTTGGCCAAGATGGTGGAAGCCTTAATGTTGAAACCACCAGTTAAGATTTGTTGTGTTTCTTCCAATTCCAAGCCTGATAATTCTGGATAACAGAACCAAACAAAGATCCAAGAAACAAAGGACAAAGCTGCGAAAAGACCGAAAGTACCTGGTGGAGTGATACGTTGTAACATAGTCAAGAAAGTAGAGGAGATGACTAAAGAACCAGCCCAGTTAGTGGCAGTAGAGTAAGAAGTACCAATACCACGAACATTTTGAGGGAAGAGTTCAGATTGTTGCCATGGGACATTACCGATACCAATAGCATACGAACCAACGTAGCAGATCATACCAACAATGATAACAATACCCCAGCCGGAAATACCGTCACTAGGAACAGTGGCAGCGCCCCCATCAAACTTGATGCCCATGAAATGGAAGGCAACGGCACAGACAACAAGAGATACAATCATACCTGGAATAGCAATCAATAAAATTAATCTTCTACCAACACGGTCAATAATGAAGAAAGCAACAATGGTGAAAACGAAGTTAGTAGCTGCAACAATAATGGAGACAGCAGTAGAGTTCTTGAAGCCAACAGTCTCAAAAATAGTGGAGGAGAAATACATAAGGGAGTTGAAACCTGTGAATTGTTGGATACCTTGTAACCCACAAGCAATAATCAAAGCTCTCAAATTAGATGGAACCATATGTACTTCCTTGATGGTATTCCAGGTTCTTTGTAAGATATTTTTACCTGGAATAGAATTGTTCAATCTTGAAAGTTCGTCAACCTTGTCATGAATCAACTCTTCAGTAGCACCCAAATGAGTCTTGGCTAACACTTTACATGCTTTTTCCAATTCTCCGTTCATAATGTAGAATCTTGGAGTGTCTGGTAACCAGAAGAAGACAAAGAATTGAATAGCTGGTGGAATCAAACCTATTCCAACAAGAATTCTCCAACCATTATTAACATGAGTCAATCCAGCACCGCAACCATAAGCGACTAATTGACCACCAGTGATACACAAACAGTTAATAACAGTCAATCTACCTCTGAATCTACTTGGAGAAATCTCACTGATGAAGAGAGGCGAGACCAAGGATCCAATACCAATACCAAAACCCATAATGAATCTACCAACAGTCATAACCCAGAAAGTATGGGCAGCACATTGCATGGAAGCCCCTATCAAGAAAAGAACATTGGAGAACATGATAACAGGCTTTCTACCAAAGAAATCAGCAAGTAACCCAGCAATGATGGCAGTACAAAGAGCACCTAGTGAGGTGGCAGCAGTGATGATTTCCTTCTCACCATAAGTAAGGATCTTATTGTCCAAATCAGTACCGATAGCAACAAGGGCTGAAGAAATATAACCAGTGTCATAACCAAACATAAACCCTGAAATAGAAGAGATGATGGTCAAGACTATAATTAATGGAGATGGCTTAGTATTATGAAAAGTCATTAGAATAGAGGTGTTGTCTTCATTATCGTAGGCCATCAAGGCAATGTTGTTTTTAGATTGCTTGTTATTAACACCTTCCGATGTTGTGGCATTTCTGCTTCCATTATCATAGGAATCATCATCAACAAGAGCAGTAGAAATAGCAGCAGTGACTGTTTTGAAGTTTTGATAGTCTTCCACTTCAGAGGAATTTCTATCTAAAGTCATAATTGATTATGGGAACTCCTAAGAATGTTGCAAAAAAGAAAAAAAGGGAAAAGACTTTTGAAACTTGAAGAACAAAAAAAATAAAATAAAAAGTTTCAAACTATAACGAGAGGAAAGGTTGAAGTGAAACAATAAAAACAAAGAAAGAAGAGGGAATCAAAAACAAGTTCGGCTAAAGGATTGGAACGTTTTTAAAGATCTATTAAATTTTGGGTTGAATCTGGGCAACAAGTTTTTAATAATAATAATAATAATTGCTCTTACCCGTCACACACATGTAGGATTTGTCTGTTGTGTTTTTTTAGCCGCCTGAAGATAAAAAAAAATTTACAGGCCTCCGGAGCCTAGGCTTAATGGACCGGGCTATGGGAAGAGGCAGATTATGCATAAACTGTAAAATGTATATAGATCGTAATTAATTTTAAATTCTGTCTCCCCCCCCCCCTCTTTTAAAAGAAAAAAAAAAATTCGTTTTTGTTAAGTGAACCTGTTACAGAAATCAAATTGATTGTTCAAAAGATAAGTAAATTAATATATTTAATTTGTTCTATTAACCAGCTAATTATGTATATATATATATATATATAAACACATGTTTGTGTGTATGTAAATTAATTAGTGATTTTGTCCGAAGGGAACTTAAAACGTTTGATCACGTAAACTGTTCAAGACCCAACAAAATTTGTAAATATTCTTTTCACATCAATTAAAATTAACAATTTTGTGTACTATGTAGCAGTCTATAGATCACAAATTTGGCTTCTCAAGCTTAACTAGTTACTACATGTTTCTTTGAGAGATCAGAAATAAATAGAATTAGACTAACTGTAATATTATGATCTTTAACATATAATTTCAATTGGCCCTTCAATGAAGTGAGAAATAAAATAAAATAAAGTGAAAAAATTTTATTGAACCATACAAACTAAACATGTGAATTGGATTAAAAGTTTATGTGTATACTTAAATATTTTAGACAATTTTATAATCAGATCTAAGCAGAAACAGACTCCTTATTCTCAGTCTCTTCTGGATTTAAAGACCAACCCATCTTTTTGTTCAATCTTTCATACTTAGCACGATCTCTATCATTGACAGATGGTTTAACACTATTCAAAGCTCTTTCGAAATCATCCTTTGTGACAGTAATCTCCTCGTTATGAGCATCAGTCATATCATGATCTTCACTACTATCAGTTAGGTTCAAGAAGTTTCTCTTCAACGCAACAACACCGGCTTCTCTAATCAAGGAAGACAAATCGGCCCCTGAGAAGTTTCTACATCTTTCATCATGTGCAATGGACGATAAATCAACATTGGCATCAATTGGAGTCTTGTTGATACCAATGACTGTCTTCAAGATATCCAAACGTTCATTGGCGTTAGGTAATTCAATGAACAAAGTCTTATCCAATCTCCCTGGTCTTAACATAGCTGGATCAATCATATCTGGACGATTAGTAGCACCAATCACAAAAATCCCCTTTCTATCATTTAGACCATCCAATTCCGTTAATAACGTATTGACGACTCTTGATGAACTTTCGCTCAATGACGTGTCTCTTCTAGGAACCAAAGCATCCAACTCATCAAAAAAAATCACACAAGGAACAGAGGCTCTGGCTCTGGTAAAGACTTGACGAATGGCCTTCTCGGACTCACCAACATATTTATTCAACAATTCTGGACCTTTGATGCTGATAAAATTGGCACGGGATTCATTGGCAACAGCTTTAGCTAACAAAGTTTTACCACAACCTGGTGGACCCCACATTAATACACCTGCTGGTGCATGAATACCGACTTTTTCATAAATTCCTGGGTTTCTAATAGGTTGAACAATAGCCATGTTCAATTCAATACGAATGTTGGTCAATGCACCAACATTTTCCCATGTCACGTCAGGAACAGTGGCGAATCCTTCTCTTTTGGCTGTTGGTTGGATCGTTGGTAATGCAGTAAGAAAATCTTGATATGTTATGGCGAGTGGTTCTAATTGGGCAGCCGTTAATCGTTCTGGATGTTTAATTAAGAATTTTTGAATGGTTGAAAGCGCTTGAACTTGATCCATAGTCAAAATGCCGTCATTTATAAGCTCTTCGTCATTGGTAAACGATCTGAAGATTCTCTTGATAGATGCAATACCTGCAGCTGTGGTCAATGCTTTCAAATCAGCACCGACATAACCTGGAGTGGCTTTGGCCAACTTCAAGAAGTCTAATTCACCATCGATCTTCAAATTGGATGTCATCTTTTGAAGAATATTCAATCTTGATGTTTCATTAGGAACATTCAAGCAGATTTCTCTATCGAATCTACCGGCTCTTCTTAAAGCTGGATCCAATGAATCAGGTCTATTAGTAGCACCAATAATAATGACTGGGTTACCGTTGGTCTTCTCGAAGGATAGCTCGTCAATAGAGGTCAGCATCTGTGCAACAATCCTTCTTTCCATTTCCCTTTGAGCACCTTCTCTCTTTGGTGTAATAGCGTCAATTTCATCAAAGAATATAATACAAGGCGCCAAAGTCTTAGCCTCATCAAATAACTCTCTAATTTTCTTCTCAGACTCACCAGACATCCCACTTACAACTGACGGAGCAGAAATAGAAATAAAGGGAACTTTAAGCTCGCCTGCTAAGGCATTGGCAATCGTGGTCTTACCACAACCTGGTGGTCCATGTAAAAGCACCCCTCTTGGAGGTTCCACACCTGTAGCATGATAAATTTCAGGATGTAAGATCGGCATACCGACTAGTTCCATAAGTTGAGATACAACGTCATCCATACCACCGAGTTGAGATAAACTTGTTGTTGGTGGGGCTCTGTCTTTTCCCTTTTGTCTTTTACTAGAACCAGATTTATCATTTCCTGCTGTTCTCTTTTTGGATTTCTTAACTTCCTTACTGCTACCATCAACTTCTTCAATGATCTCCGTGTCAAATGCATTGTCTTCAGTGTTTTTTATTTGTTCCACTTGATCCTTGCTGCTGCTGACTTCAGGTGTTCCTTCTTCAGTAGGTGTTTGAGATGGAACGTTTGCTGGTTTGATATTCCAAAGATTGACAACGCTCTTATTGGCTAAGTTTTGATCTTTGACTTCCATGAGATTTGCAACATCAACTCCCTCGAAGTCACTGTCTTCTTCTAATTCGTTGATTGATTTGCCAGTTATGCTTTCAATCTCCAACTTTTCTTCTTCTTTCATCTGATTCAACACTTTCTCCAATGTTTTCTCTAATAAAACCTTCTTTACACGCTGTAAAGAAAGATCTTTCTGCTGGCAATATATGACAACTTCACCAAATCTAAGATCTTTGACTAAGGCAATATTCTTGAATTCATCTTCAGCATCTTCGTCCATGTTTTCATTGCCAGCTTTGGCAGCTTCGTAAGCTTTACATTTCTCTGTTGATTTCTCATCCAAAAGTCTGTGGATTAGACCGGAAAGTTTATTGTCTAGTGCCTGTGTGAGGGATGGACCTTTCTTGCTGCTCTTAATCTTGACCATCTTCGGAATATATGGAAATTGATCAAACTACTTTCTAAAATATTTTTTAGATTTAACTGGGTGTACTTTGTATTAATATTTTTTTTTCTCTAAAATTTGACCCGCAAAAGTATACTATAGATAACATCCGAACATCTGGTCTTTATACACTTATATTATAATCACGTGACTCAACTCGTAGAAACAATAACAC
The DNA here is from genome assembly GCA_018343995.1 of Waltiozyma sp. UFMG-CM-Y6624. Taxonomy (NCBI): domain Eukaryota; kingdom Fungi; phylum Ascomycota; class Saccharomycetes; order Phaffomycetales; family Wickerhamomycetaceae; genus Waltiozyma; species Waltiozyma sp. UFMG-CM-Y6624. The sequence continues at coordinate 20,486 of JADIOT010002783.1, forward strand.
ATTCAGAACTAAGGAACTTTTCTTACAAGTTTTAATCAAATCATTCACCCCATATATGATTTCAATTCATTTTATTTATTTATTTTTAAAACCTGTAAAAAACCCAAGTTTATTACCAACAAATATCTCACCATTTTCAAGAGACTTGAGAAATAAGCCATCAGTGTCAATACCACCATCTAAAACTGTAATCTTGGTTAAAGTCTGACTATCTAAAGCAACCACGAACCCAGAACCATAAGAGATAAAAATATCACCATTACCACAAGAGGATATGTCTTTAATTTCACCATTAAGTTTGATCTTAGTAATAGGTTTCATATCATCATTTGATTCTATATCCCATTTGGCAATTGTACCATCTGAATAACCAACAAAGAGATATTCACCAACCATAACAACTTTACAGACTGATGCGTTGCTAATACATGGATTTGGAAACAGCTTCATTTCACTTTTGGTATGCAAGTCCAGAGAAACAACTGTACCTGAATCATACCCAATAAAAGCAAAAGTATTCTCGGTGCCAAATTCAGACTCACTAACTCTGACAAATCCCTTATTCTGATCTTCAGCAGAAGTAGGTTTACCCTTGAACGTGGTAATATCAGTTACAGAGTCTCTAACAGAATTACATCTTTGAAAATCATAAATACATTTCCCAGAACTGCAATCCCATAATTTGACAATCCCATCTTCTGCACCAGTTAAGAAATTTCTACCACGTTCAATCATAGTCATCGATGAGATTTGTCTCTTATGGCCTTGGAATATCCTCGCTGGAGTTATTTCCAAGTCTTCTTGATTTAACTCACCTGTGATAATCTTCGAAGTAGTATCCCAGATCTTTATTTGATAATCGAGTCCTATGGAGAGTAAAACTGCTCCTGAAGGAAAATACTTCACTTTTGTAACATCATTCAGGTGAGCTGATGGAATAATGAAGGATTTTCTAGTTATGGAATTATAAAGAATGATATCTCCTGATTCCGTTCCAAGGGCAAACTGAGTCTTGTCTGTGTTTATGTCAATAGCTGTTATTGTGAAATTTTCAGGAGAAGTTTGAATGTATTCCTTTGGTGTTTTTACATTAAATAATTGTCCTTTGTATTGCAACAGAAAAGAACCATTAGAATTCTCTGTTAAATTAACTTTCTCATTATCAAACTTTAATTCAGTAGTAATTGGATCTTTGGAAACTTTGATGATCTCTTCGGTGGCGAGTCCATTTTCAAGTGCATCTGAGGAATCGTAGAAATTGATCCAGAATCGATCTTCTGATATGACATTATCTTTCACATCTTTGATAATTTCTTGAAAAGATGGCTGGATTTCAATTGTGAACATATTGAGGTTTGTTCTTTTTTTTTTCTGTTTTTTTTGTTTTTGTTAATTGAAGATTAAAAAAAAGTTAAAATTGGAGGTTTACATTTTTGAAATTATGTGTATGTAATTTTTCAAATCAGAGATTTGATCTTTGTTATATGCAAAGTCACGTGTCACACTGAATGGGCACAGAAGTTTTTAAATGAAAAACATTCAACGTTACACACTTAAACCCAACATATCAATAAAACTGTGCTAAGATAAGTCTGTCATAAATAAATACCAACAAAGTCATGTCCGAAAAGCTTCTTTCCATGTTCTTCGATGAAGAATTCGTTCCCCACGCCTATTTAGACTCCCTATACTCAGCCACAATTACCGCCAACCATGCTGATAACAATAAACAAAACTCCACCTCCACATATATCCCGGTCAAAGACATCGAGTCACTAAGAAACCGCTCAGCAGTACTGCTAAAACATCTTGACTATTACACCAAGGAATTAAGTACCGACCTGGAAGCAAATATCCAAAAGCTATACAATGCCAACTCAATCATCTCGTACTCTTACGATCATTCAAATTCGAGCTCAGGAGAGGATAAGTTGAAGCCAACAACAAGATTAGAGTACTACGTCAACTCTTTATCTATTTCTATGGCTTCTTTACGTGACTCTATTCACTCAATTTCTGAAAAAATCGAACAATCTGATGGAAATTCCAAAAATTCTATAAGTACCAAATTGATTAAATTGAACCAATCCAAGGAAAGTTTAAACAAAGTCTTGAATACTTTAAATGTCATCAAATCTATAATAGATATCAATTCAGGGGATCATTCTTCATCTACTTCAAGTAAAGGACACTCAGCTCCAACCTCTAATCATCGTGTATCCAAATCAACTGGGGAAGATATCTCTGTGTCTTTAAAATCTTTCACGGAGTCCTTGAATATTCTAAAAGATACCATATTAGAACAATTTTCCCCTTCTAATAATGGTAATGGTGTCAGTAGAGAACTTCTAGCTAAGGTTAAAGAATTGATTGAATTAGCTCCTGTTTTTGACAATTTAGGTGGGTTTGGTACTGCTTATTCTTCGTTTGTGAAAAGTATTGAAAGCTGTGTTGTTAATAGCCATCAATAAATTTCTTAGATATTTAAATGATAAAGATTATAATCATACAATTAGGATAAAACATACTACTCTAGATACATATTTGGACAATCAATAGCATATAATAATCATAAGAATAATAATGATAATACTGACAATCTATAAGGCAAAAGACCTTTTACCCTTAACCATAGAGCAAAGGAAATCAAGGCCCCAAATGGTAGGAGAAAAAAGGGGAAAGAAAAGAATAAGACATTTAACTTCATTAAGCATAAACTTCATTTTTTTTTTCTTGAAAAAAAAATAAAAAAAAAAGTGCACACACGCACAGTGGACAAGAATCTAAGGACACAACTCGGTCTCATCCCATAAATCTTCGCCACTTCTTTCATATAACCATCTTTGATGTTGAGGACCACCCAAGTTGACGTAATCACACTTATCAACCAATAAAAGCACCAACCCGTAGTTCTTCTTACCATCTTCTTCATTAGAACCATCAACACCACGTGATAATGAATCAATGAGTTTCTGATTTTCTGGTGTTATCACGGAGCCTGGTTGTGGTTTACGGAATGAAGATTTTAAACCCGAAGATAATTCACTCCATTTGGATTGGAGTTCTTGAGACCATTCTTCAGCCGAAGGTTTATTACATGTTGGCTGGTGATGAGTGTTGTTATTATTGCTCTGAGATATCGTGGATGATGAGAGGGATATTTGTGATTGGTTCATGAGGGTCAAGTCCAAGGATGAGGAATTTGTTTTTAGTACGTTAGGTGAAATGATTGGATAATCGCCAATACTTGCACTGAAAGTTTCAACGTTATTTTCAGTCAAAACCTTGGCATCACCACTGACTCTGAATTGTTCATTGGTTCCTTCAAACCAAAAGACGGCTTCAAACTTGCCGTTATTGCTTAAATCCCTAAACTTGTCCATCCTTATATCAGTGGTGAATAAGAGAACGTTGGTCTTCTTATCATTGAAGAGGAAACCACGGTATATCACTGTACGGGCACGAGGACAATTCTTCGAGTCAACAGTGGCGAATGTGAAGGTCACAAATGGATGTGTTTCCTTGTGTGTAGAGATGGCCTTTCTAAAGGAAGGAACCCAAGGAGCCATGAACTGCATATTTGGTGATGGACTGATATAAATGCTAGGGATGAAAAAAGATGCAAAAAAAAATAAAAAATAAAGAGTGTAAGGTGTTCGTGTAGATGAAAATTGTACCAGGACTTTCAGTGGTTATTAAATCACTCTCAATGTTACAAAACAGTAAAAGGGATGGTTTAACAGAATAAGAATCTGGAAATAAAAGAAAGTGGAACGGATTTTCAGAATATGGATCTATAATTACAGAGAGAGGTATTGACACTTAATTTGTGAGAATACACCGAAGACCAGAGGGTAAACAAAAACCGGTAAAAAGAGAGAAAGAAATAACCACTTTGATTAGCCACCGATTTTTTTTTTTTCTTAAAAGATAACTCTGTCACTCCAATTTTTAATATTTATGGGAAGTTTTTCTAATACTTTTTTTGGGTTGCCAACTCTGTCTAACAATTTTTCCAGCGTGTAATCTTCTCAAAATTGGCAGTCAAGACCGCTTGCCCCATTCGATAACAAATTCGCGTTTCGCGAAGGCACCTATTCCCTCCCTCCAAAAAATAATACCATAGAGGGACATCCACTATAATTCATTCTCCGACATATTAACCGTGATATTGCATCTCGCGATGGCGGCGCCTAATTCAACAACTCCTTAAAATTCTGGGACTGTTCTTATTTGCCCCACTTTGCAATTAATATCTGTTTGTTGCTTTGTACCATCTAAAATTTATGTCTATAATTGAAAATAATACTAAATACTATCGAAATAATCCACTTATTCAGTACTAGATATTTCTCTGTCAGCTAAGACTAATTCAATTTTATTGTTCGTGTGTATTTGGTACCAGATCAGTACCACGTGTATATCTTTGTGAACAAAAATTTATCCGAGAATTTATTGATTTTTTTTTTAGCTTTGATAAACATTCTATTCAGGAAATTTCTAGAGACCTTGTTGAGAAAAAATTTCCGCCGTTCACCCACAGAGTTGACCTTTGTATAACTCACGTGATTCAACTTGTCATTAAGAGGCTTTCAGAAACAAACAAGTCATTATATATATATATATATATATATATATATATCTCAATTTACTTCCTTAAAAAAACCTCAACTAATCATGGCTGATAGACTCTCCAAGAATTATATCGGAAAATTTCATGGATCAGACTGTTGCTTCTGAACATATAAACGTCGTCAGCTACATATAAATAAGAAAATAATATTAAAAATATGCATGAAATGTTGGAATTAAAAGAAATATTATACAATGGATTTAGTGAATGAAAAGTCTATAGTCACCACACAAACACAAAATGATGAAAAGAAACAAGATTTAGAAATCAGCTAAGACCTTGTCCAAAATAGAAACGAAAACATCAGCGTGCTTCTTAGCGAATGTTAAGGTTGGTCTCAATCTAACAGTGATATCAGCACAACCACCAACATTAACACCATTTTGCTTCATCTTGTAAAGTAAGGCGTTTCTCTTATCGGCAGATTCCAAATCCCAAGCAATAAAAGTGGCTCTACCTTCACCTCTCAAGTTTTGAACATGTTGTGGGTATTTGACAGCTAATTCGGCCAACTTAGCGTACAAGTAGTCACCAACTTCAGCAGTCTTAGCGACCAAATCGTTTTCTTGAATTTCCTTAACTAAGGCACCAGCGATGATCATGTGAGCTGGATCACCACACCAGGTGTTGAATTGTCTGTATGCTTGGTTTGGAACAAACTTTGGGTCATGGAAGAAGTAACCTGCGGATTGGAACTTCTTGGAGAAAGTGACTAAATCAGGAGCTGGAGAAAGTTCAAAATGTTCGTGGGCCCATAACTTACCAGTGGCACCTAAACCAGTTTGGACTTCATCGATAATAAACACAACGTCGTGTTTTAAAGTGATGTCTCTTAGGCCTTGGAAGAAAGCAGAAGAACCATGGTTGTCACCACCTTCAGATTGAATTGGTTCAATGATTAAGGCAGCGACTGGGATGTGCCAGGAGGAGATTAACTCTTCAACAATTTGTAGACATCTAGCATCTTCAGCAGCATTGTATTCGACATTTTCGGCAAGTGGGTACTTGTAAGATGGGTATTCTGCCTTTGGCCACTTGAAAGATGGGAAATCCAACTTGTGGACTGGCTTGGAAGCAGTAACGGAACCTGAAGCGAACAATCTACCGTGGAAGGCACGCTTGAAAGATAAGACAGCTAAGTCTGGGGAGCCTGGAGCTTGGTTCTTCATAACAGTTTCGTTTTCTTGTGTGGTGAAAGGAGTTTCGTAACCTCTTTGTTTGGATTGGTAGTACATGAAGGCAGCCTTGAATGCTAATTCGTTGGCATCGGCACCTGATAAACCGTTCCAGATGTTGGTTTGACCCTTTGGAGCACCCTTAAGGACGTTTCTAACAATTCCTTCAAAGTCCTTACCTGGGAAGTTCCCAAGAGCTGGTCTTTCAATTAAAGCTCTGATCATTTCTGGAGATTTAGCAGCTTCGATTAAAGCTGGGTTGTTGTACCCTAAGGCAACAGAGGCAATCTGAGCGTAAACATCTAAGTAAACGTTACCGTCAACATCAGCAATGTAGTTACCTTGAGACTTTTCATAGTCGGCAACAAAGTAAACAGGACGAGAGTCAAAAACTTCACCAAGAGATTTGATAGCCTTGGCTGATTCTGGACCTGGAATGGTAGTGGTCTTAATGATTGGGGATGTTGGTTCGGTTGGGTAGTACTTTTCAGAGATAGACATCTTTAAGTGATAGTGTTTTTTTGGTAAACAGAATAGAGCCAAATCTGAATTTAGTTTTAAAACATTTATGAGATTCTTCAGGATTTATATAAGTTCCAAGAATTGATTTGATATATCGAAGATAAAGTGTTGAAAAACTGGAGATCAGGGAAATTATGTGTCTCTGATCTTGCGCGCGCTCATTAAATATCCCGCCAGCGGGCCTTCCCAAAGTAGAATGGTTATAGCGCATGGCACCACTAAAATTTTCACTGGTCGAATTTGGTTTTTTGTTTATACAAACCGTTTAAATTCTACCCGCGCGGCGCCGCTTTATCCAAAAAGGTTCCAAGTTCCTAGATGAGTTCTTATACCCTCTCCCATGAGGTTGTAAACTTGTCCCTACATCAAATGACTTAGAAATATATTTAATTCGGTCTACTGAAAGTTTTTCAAATGATTTTTCGAGACGATCAAACAATAATTACTAATAGCTTATATAATCACATTTCCGTGTTTTTTTTATAAAATGTCCAGATGTGTTTCTTGCTTGAAGGCACCAACTTCAAATGGACTAATCGCGGCTACCCCATACGGATCTCGCCCGATATCAATATTGATGTCGATACCAGAAAGCGGCAACTTTGGAGATGTTAGTAGAACTTCATAACGACTCAAGCTAATGATTGATAACATTGTGGCCATGGTAGCTAAAGTCTTGAATTTTTACATTGTTACTTGTACTGTATCCACGTTTTTTTTTTTTGACTTTATTTTCAGAAAGAACCCCGTATAAATAAACAGGATTTTCACTACTGATCTATTATCAGATGTCCAGCCCTACCTTCCAAATGTCCACCGATTGATACTTTAGGAAATAAAACACCGCAGGATTGTGGGGCAGAATCTTAAGTGTACAACGCTAATATTTACCCATCAATATATGAATTCTAATATAAAAGTCTTGAAATAAAGCAAAGATAAATTCAACATAACAATAGCTAATTAAGAAACTATAAACCCATTTTCTCAAACTTCTCAACCAAATATGAACTCTCAGCCGAGTAATCAATCTTATTGGCAGCAAACCCACTGTATCTTACTCTTTCGTTACCGTTATACGAATCCAATCTACCTCTAATTCTAAATTCAAACTCTCTCATCTGTAAATTCTCGAAGTATTCAGCCACTTTAGCAGGATCATCCTCCTTCAAAGCCATAAGTTCGTTGGCACTGACACCCATGAGAGATTGAGCTTGATCGTCGAATAAAGTGATCCACAAGTTTCCAGTTTCATCAACAATGGACAAAGTCAAGATATATCTGTAACGTGGTTGGGCATGGTTTACATCACATTTCTCACAGCGCCAGGTCCCATCACCATTATCCGTGACCTTTTTCGAACATCCTTCAGAAGAACAAGCAGCGTAAGAAAAATTCTCAGATCTAACAAAGGAAACTGTGGCTTTGACGTTGTGATAATCAGGCTTTTCCGAAAGCTGTGTTTCCAAAGCGATAATCTCAGAGATCTTCTTACGATCTGCTGGTGACGTCTTACGAGTTCCTGGCTCTGCTTTCAATGATTTAAACTGTTCCCCACGACCTTGCCCATCGTACCAGCCCTTGATAAGATATGCCTCGTTAATTTCTGGGTTCTGGGTAATATTCGCCGAAGGAGTTAATGACAATGTCTTACCACCAAAGTCAGACACCTTACAGCCCTTGATAGCAACGACGGAACCTTCAGGAATGTCAAAGTTCAAGGCTGTAACATTCCACAACCCCACACTAATGGCGAATTGTGAATCATCAACTATCAATATATCACGACGATCGTAGGCCTTACCGGCCTTAGAAGTGATCTGGAAAGGTTGATTAACTTCCTTGACAACACCAATGATGTCGATGATGGAGTCACTCTCTAATTCCTGGATCTTGTTTAACTTGACAAAATCGTACTTTAAAGTAGGAACATTTCCGGAATCTTCGGCCTCTTTGATTTCGGAGTCCTTATCCAAGGACAACTCATACGGATTGTCCAAGTTGGAGAACTGTTTCTTAGCGTTCTGAATTCTGGCTTTGGAAATATAG
>JADIOT010002783.1:28884-42376 GCA_018343995.1 Waltiozyma sp. UFMG-CM-Y6624
TATGGTGATAATTGTTCAATGAGGCACAAGTTATCTGGTCCCTTAGCACCTCTTTGTTGTGGTAGTTTGTTTTGTAGTGCACTATGAGATGGTGGTTGTGGCTGGGCAAAGAGAGGAGCAGGAGTATTCCACAACCCCACACTAATGGCGAATTGTGAATCATCAACTATCAATATATCACGACGATCGTAGGCCTTACCGGCCTTAGAAGTGATCTGGAAAGGTTGATTAACTTCCTTGACAACACCAATGATGTCGATGATGGAGTCACTCTCTAATTCCTGGATCTTGTTTAACTTGACAAAATCGTACTTTAAAGTAGGAACATTTCCGGAATCTTCGGCCTCTTTGATTTCGGAGTCCTTATCCAAGGACAACTCATACGGATTGTCCAAGTTGGAGAACTGTTTCTTAGCGTTCTGAATTCTGGCTTTGGAAATATAGTAGACCTTGTTCTCTTGAAGCAAATGGTGGTATTTCTCCGCATTTTCATTGAAAGCAGTGGCACGGATTTCACCGGATTCATCAAGAAAATTAACATTGAACAACTTCCCGGTCCCCTTAGCATTGCTCCAGGTACGAAGGTCACCTTTGTAAGACACACGGGCCTTCAAAGTCCACACATTCTGGTATGGTGATAATTGTTCAATGAGGCACAAGTTATCTGGTCCCTTAGCACCTCTTTGTTGTGGTAGTTTGTTTTGTAGTGCACTATGAGATGGTGGTTGTGGCTGGGCAAAGAGAGGAGCAGGAGTAATGATACTTTTTTGGTCGACTGCTCCATTTTGAAGATTCTTAGCGATTAGTAACATATCTAATTCAGGGTTATCATTCAAGTAGCCGTCAACCTGCTGAGCTTTTTCGACACCAATTGGAGGAAGACCCGCTTCTAAAACTTCACAGATTTCAGAGATGATGACGTGCTTGGAAACAGCACCCACGAGTTCTAATTCATACTTGGTAATGGATACAATATCACCCTTAGTGATTGTGAATGGTTCATCTCCGCTTTGTGGCTTAAGCACAGCTTGACAAGCATAGATACCGTCTGTTAGAACAACACGGCATCTTCTAGGTTCCAAGTACTTGACAGATTGAGCCTGAAGAATAATTGGCTTGTTACCAGTGATATATGCATCTGTAGTGAAGATCTTGATGATCACTCCACGTTCGACTCTTTCTGAAGCCATATTGATTATCCAGTCAAATTGATCGATTGTTTGTTTGTTCTGTTTGTCTATGAAGAACCTCTAATGGGGTTTCAATCTTGTAGACAAGACGCGTTCATTTCATGTTTTTGTTTGAGTTTTTTTTACAACAAAATGTAATTTCACGATTTTGCCACCCGTGCCCGTATTATTTTTTTTTTTACGCGTCGCGTCTTTTAGAAGCCATACAAAAAAATAATTAATTACCGCGTTTACAACCGAACTTTTCAATCACGTGACACATTTTCATTGTGGTCCATAACAATAAACTTGGGAAAGCCTTTTGGAAATTTACAAAAGCTGATATTCATGAAGAAAAGAGGAGATGAATAAATTTTAAAACTTTAAAGGTCAAAAACCACTAACTATTTTACAAGTGCATGAAAATTCCTTTATAAATCCATAAAAATTGACTAGCATGGATTTCATGAATCTGGTAGAGTCTGAGACATACCAAAATATGGACATTCAAAAAGAACCGACAACTGAACCTGATTCTTCTTCATCGAATGAAACGACTATTCCAATTACTTCAGCATCTATTAAACCCAAGAAAAAGACCAAGACAAGAGCACGTAAATCGGCAACACCTGCAGCAAGAGTGTCTTCATCACAGCCTATATCACAGGAGACTTCGCCTGAACCAACATCATCGTTTGTTTCATCTCATTCAAAATTTCCCAAATTAGTATTTCCTCGTCCTACAGAGCAGTACAACCTTGCGAGTGAAGAAATTTTTTGTATATGTCGTCAACCAGATTCAGGAGGTGAACCTATGGTATGTTGTGAGGGCTGTGAAGATTGGTTCCATTTCAAATGTGTTAAGATTAATTCCAAATTTGAACCTCTTCTGGATGTTTATTATTGTCCTTATTGTGAGTTAGATAACAAAGGTGTCACACTTTGGAAGCGCAAATGTGCGCATGGCGATTGTTTGAAACCCATTAAACATGGTAAGACCAAGTACTGTTGTAAAGATCATGGGTTACAGTCCATACGAGAAAAGTTAACTTTTGGAGGTCAACAAAACCCCAATAATAATATGCACTTGGAGAACCTAACAATCACAGCATTGAAATATTCCAAGAACCTTTCATCATTTCAAGAATTAGGTAAGAAACTTCCAGCTGTGCCGCAATCAGAAATACCAACAACGATTACAGATAAACAAGAACAAGAATTGGAGAGATTACATACTCAAAGACAACAACACATAAACAAAAGAAGAGTTCTCATGAAGGCCAAAGAAAATCTTAAAAGATTAAACGAACTAATAAATGAAGATCAAACAAAGACATCATCCTCATCAAAGAAGAAACAGAAGAAGCTTGAACTTTGTGGATATGATCAAAAGACCTTCACCTCATCAATAATGATTGATCCAGACACAATGCCATCAAACGATATTAATTTACTAAAGACTCAGTACGATGCACTCCAAGAAGGGTCTATTGATGGAAACGCGGCCCCTGTATCGATATTGTGTTTGTTGGATAAGAAGAAATGTTTGAAACATAACGGATGGCAAAGTATTATAAATGATGAGATTGATTTACAGATGAATGATATACAGAAGAAATGTGATAAAGTTAAAGACACTATGGAGAAGAGAATTAGATCATTCACTATTGATTATTTTGAGAACTTAAAATAGATTGTTATATAGAACATTCATTCCAGGTCAAAACTTTTTTTCTTTTTTTTTGTAAAATTTTCTATTTCTTAATAAACAAATATTCTAGATCGATCAATCATATATATAAGTTATCTTGAAAAAAGAACTCCCTTATTCAAGCGACTGTGTCTTTCTCTTTTTTTCCTTGTTCTTCTTCTCCTTGTTCCTCTCCATTTTCGTCTTTCTTTGTTGTTGAATCCTTAGGTTCAGATTCTGTCCTTTTAATCTCTTCAACATCGTCCAAAATTTGGTCCTCATCCTCGTCTTCAATTCTTTCAATAAAAAGACTTGGTTTCCAAACCTCCAAAAGACTGTCTTCACCAACAGAGACAAGAGTGTTCTTAACACCCTTAACCCAATCGAATTCGTTTATCTTAGCATTATGGCCACCATGAACAAACTTTAATGTTGGATCATTACCTCGACCCTTAAGAAAATCATCTTTACTGAAACTTTCTTCAATTCTGGTTAAATCCCAAATGTGGATTCTTCTATCATTAGCAGAGGAAGCTAAGAATGTACCATTATTTGGATCGAAACGTAATTGAGTGATGCCGCCATGATGACCGTATAAGGAACGAATTGGGGTATCCAAACTTCTAATGTCCCACACATTGATGGTGTTATCACCACCACCAGTCACGAAATTCCAAGGAATGGAAGGATTGAAGTCAATGGATGTGACAACTTCATCATGAGCGTTTGAAATAACATATAGTGGTGATTGGCTAGAGACACGATGATCTTGGAATATAATTGAGCGGTCATCTGAGACAGAGGCAAACAAGGAAGGGGTTGAATAACTCCAAGCGACATCATTTACAGTTCCTTGATGATTCTTGTGGCATTTAACTAGTGGTGAGTCTTTATTGACGTCCCATAACACGACAAATGCATCTTCAGCGCCTGTTAAGAGATACTTACCATCGTGAGACCATTCCATAGCAAACCCTTCTGATGTGTGAGCTGTGTGTATTCTAGAAGGATAATCTAAATCTTTCGACAGGATGCAAATATCCCCACTTTTCCCCAAAAAGGCAGCTGTTTGCTGGGTGTGGGGGTTGTAACGGATTCTGTTGACTTCAGTTTTAACCCTCCATTTTTGGTCTTCTTGAAATTTTGAAATCACAGGAAAGCTATCTTCAACTGGGATTTTGTTGTTGATCTCAGAACTTAAAGTAGATGGTAATCTCAGACTATGTAATCTTACAAACTCATTGTCGTCATCATTAACAACATTGAAAGTCCCCGTAAACAAACGATTTTTGATCGTTATCTTATCAGCACTCAATTCATAGCCTGGGACAGACTGGACAGTAAGAGACGGAGTATCAAGAACATAAGTATGAATGGTTTCATAAAGCATAGGGACGGTTTTCTTCCAAATCTTAAATTCTTCATTTTGAAGCTTCTCCTTCTGAATATATTGGTTCTCTGGTTGTGTTTCAAGCGCGTTAGAAAGCTCTGTTAATGAAGCGCCCAATGTCGAGCCATTGTTAATTGGTGACTCCGTCATGGTGTGTGATTGAATCTTCAATTGTAGATAGTAAAAGTGTTCAAAAATACAGTAGTAGTGTTAACGCCTAATAGCTTATTGAACTGTCACATCTTTTTGAATCAATATGAATTCCAATTTGTTTAGCATCCAATTTGCCGCTGCCCGTACCGAGTTCTTTTGAATAAAACAGAAAAAAAATAAAAAACTCTCCGATACGGGGAGTCGAACCCCGGTCTGCTCGGTGAAAGCGAACCGTGCTAACCGTTACACTATATCGGAATTGATGTACTTCCAAATTTTGAGCTGTTACTGATTAATTCTACCTGTAGCTCACGTGATTAACCTGTCAACTATTTTCGGGCAAATTTATGAAGTACTTTGTTGAGATCTAAACTTCAAAGTTCAAACAAACAAAGGCCAACCAAATAGCTAAAAAAGACGGTTTTCATCAAATACCCTTTCCATTTTTTTTTTCAACCCACAGTTTTAGTTAATAACACGCAGTTTGCTCTGCTCAATTCTTGGTCTCTTAAATCGCAGTATCAATATACCAAATGACAGAAGTTTCATTCACCGTTGGTAAACTTGACGCCTCCATTGCCCTGTTACTCACAGCCGATCATCATTTGATCGAATTCCCTACTATTCTTCTTCCAAATGGTATCAAACCTGGCTCATTTGTCACAATTAAGGCTAACCAGGACTCTGAAAAGGAGGAAACTGAGAAGAAGAAGTTTGAAGACTTGCAAGATCTGATTCTGCAAATGTATGGTACTGAAGAACCAGAAGCTCCAATTTTTAAAGTTAAAAACATTACACAAACTTCTGCTGTTTTAGAATGGGATCCAATCAAGCTTGGTTCTGCTCAGATCAAATCATTGACTCTTTACAAAAATGGTTTGAAACTGGGTAAGATTCCTAACCCATTAGGAATTTCAAATACCAAACTATCAGGTTTACAACTTAACACTACCTATGTTTTTAAACTTCGTCTAGATACCACTGCAGGTATCTTCTACTCAAATGATTTGTCAATCACTACACATAAAATGACAGACTTATCTGGCATTACTGTGTGTATTGGTGATGTTCAAGCCCATGAGGGTATCGATATGGAGGATATTGTTTCCACTTTACATGAAATGGGTGCTAAACCATTACAATCTGAAGTTGGAATTGATACCACACATTTCATTGCTACTGCAGGTAACGGTATCCAATGGAAGAAGGCACTTGACTCTAACATTCCTATTGTCAGACCTGAATGGCTAAGAGCTTGTGCTTTGGAAAGACGAATCATTGGTGTTAGAAATTTCTATTTGGATTGTGATCCTTCGTCGTTGAAAGATTTCAAATTCATCAAAAAGGTAGTTGATCAGCAACAACCAAACGATAATCAAGAGCCATTAGCAGGACCTGCTGGAGAGATTACTGAACCAATTGCCCCAGCCAGTGCCAATGTTTCCGAAACATTAAATGAAGATCAAGTTGCTACGCCAGAACCATTGGCTGAAGATCAATTGGAAGTCACCGACGGTATCACCCAAGAGGTCACTACAGAGGATGTTACTATTGGAAACAGTACAGCTATAACAGATGATTTAGTTAAAGAGCAATCTAAAAGTCAAGGTGAAGAAACCCCAGAAGTGATAATTTTAACTGATCCCCAAGAAGAAACCGGAACTCAAGCTGATATCGAAGCCAAAATGGAAATCTCACAGGACACAGTTGACTCAAACGCAAACGAACAAGAGGTTGAAGATTTCGAAGATGTTGAATTGAATAAGGAAGGGAACGTTCCGGAACAAGAGCTTAGTGAAGTGGCTCCGCCAGTTGAAGAAACAACCTTTAATAACGAAGTTTTAAATTCCACTGAAGAGCCTGCTGTCGTTGATGATACAACCGTAACAGTAGAAGAAGAAGAACCACTCAATACAGAGAAGCCAATTTTAAATCAAGAAACACCAACTTTGCAAGAAGCAGTTATTGTTGATTCTGTCACAACTGGTGTATCCGAAGGAATTGACATTAAACAATCTACTGCTGAAGAAAATAGAGAAGAAAAAGAAGATAGTGATTCTTCAGAGAGTGTGGATGTTACTCCTTCTTCCATTGCTACAAAATCTCCTTCTAAAAAGAAGAATAAAAAGAAGAAGAATAAAGGTGGAAAGAAGTGATTTCCACTCTTGTAATGTTGAACTTTAAAAAGTTATTAGATACTTTGAATAGTACATAAATAGATCCAAAAAAGAAAAAACTTATAAAAATGAAAATATTTGTTTATTACTAGATTGCAAATCTTTTATTTTATACAAGACTAATAACATATAATATACATTAGGTACTTATATGTATTTGTATATTAAGACGAGCACCACTAGTTCAAGTTGTTGTTTTCCTTTTAGTAACAAGCAATCGTATAGTCACGAATGACCATATATCGGATCTCAAATAATCTAGTAACAACACGTGACGAAAATATAGGGCATAATTTTCAATACTAGTAGAAATCACGACAAGTGTGACCTTTTCAAGAGATTAATCATACAGCTAATAGTAGAAATGTTTCAAACATGTTTATTAAAGGGATCTTTAGAATTTAAATTTTTATATGTATAAATTCAATTATCACTTTGAACTAAAACTTTAAAAAAAAAAAAAAAAAAAAAAAAAAAAGAGAAGAAAAAAAAACCACCTAAAATATATTATCGGTTCCTCTGTATTTAAAGATTAATTCGTTGCTAAAGGACAACATTTAACCACTTCTTGTAATTGCTTGAAGAGGCCAATAAATCTGAACTATTATTGCTGTGACTCTGTTGGTTTAGTTTACTACTGGTCGAAGCTTGCATGACAGTTGATGGCTTATTGTTAATTGGGATGGTCTTTGGATGTGAGTTTGATGTGTAGTCATCTAGACTTAACCCTGCTATACCATGATCCTTTATTGTGGAGGAATGGAGTAATGGAGACTTAATAAGATAGTCATGAACAACGGGTGTGTCTTCTTCCTTTTCTTCGTCTTCTGAATTTTGGAATTTGGATCTTTCAACTTTAGAATCGATTTGTGATAGAGAAGGAACCAAAGAATCAGCACGTGGCTGCAAAACGGGCGAGATTAGTTGAGGAGCGTTATCGAAATTAAAATGAGAATCGTTATCTTTGAGTTTACATTCGTCTGAACAGTAAACAGAATGATCTGAGCAGATCTTTTCACAGACAATACAGTAATCGTTGAATGCTGACATGATGATAAAGTTTGTTGTTGTTAAAATTAATGCTGGTTTTTGAACAAAAAAAAAGAAAATGCGGAATAAGTGGCGGGGTAAAAGTTAACCGTACTAATTTTCAAAAAAAAAAAAGAACACACAAAAAAGGTGAATGCTGATATAAGAATTTGATATTTTTTTTTTTGGAATCACTACTGTAGAAACAAATAAAAAAAACAACAAATTCAGTTGGATGAAAGAGGTTTTTTGTTTTGTTTTGTTTTTGTTTGTTTTCAAGGAAGGGAGTACAATAAATTCAGTAAAGAGTTATTGTTAAGTGCGCAAAATAATGAGATCAAGGAGTGTGTGTGTGTGGGACTTGGCAAGAGTCAAAAAAAAATGAATGCAAAAAATAAGATAAAATAAAATCGACCTTAAAATGAAGATGTTGTTGTTTGAAGAAAAATCTTTTAGAAGAGAAAAGGAAATAAAATCTGTTGGGTGTAGGAAATATTTAAAAAACAGGAATTTTTTTTTTTTTTTTTGAGAAATAGGTGTTTATTTATAAAGACGAATGATCCCGATGACGCTTTGTATAAATTTTCAAATGAATTATTTGACAGGGGTATATGCAGTTTAAACAATCCCGGTTGGACGCAAGTGTCTAGTTTGCTAACCGCTCTCCTCATAAAAAAAAAATGTTGGAATTAACTTTTCAGACATGTGGGCCATCCGATTTCCCCCATTGGGCTGTTTGAAACAACCCACCTTCCACTTTCGGAAAGACACATATTTTTAGATTTGGGAATGTTACGTCTCTATATCACCAGAATAGGAAAGTGTGTAAACGTGATGAAAGTGGCGCAATGTGCAGTAGTAGTATTCCCCTAAAATGGGGGGAAAAAAAAACTTTTCTTGCACATAAAAACAAACTTACCGTTTTGAGGATTTGCGAAAAAATTTCTATACTTTATTTGGCCTTTTTTGGCACGACATTTCCCCAGATATGGATAGGTTACTAGATGATTTCATGTAACTTCTGCATTTGAGTGCACTCCCAACGAATTATTAGTGTGGAGTGATCTAATTGATAGAACTTATTAAACCTACAAATATATTAAAAAGAAGTGGTTGTTGTAAATAATTATCTTTATTGAACCTTATGACAAAAAAAAAATAAAAAACACCCCTTAAACTGCTACAATAATATGAGTTGACCTGATCAATCTCCACGCGGCCACAGTGAATAGATTTGCTGTAAGATAAGTGACTCATATTTAAGATAACATGATAAATAATCAGCAACATCTGCAATCGAGTTGATTTTGAAAAAAAAATTTTAAGAAAGTGGGCCGTAAAAAAAAAAACATTTTCACTCCAATATGTCCCCTTATACGATTGGTTTCTGAGCATATAATACACATTAAGGGTAATTCTAGATAGGGACCCAACCTATGAGCCCTACACCGTTAACCGGTCAACTAATATTATGCGTGGCAAGACCATCACGGAAAAGTATCCCTGTTACTCTCTATAAGGCTGTGTCCATACGTCAAAAATCGCAATTAAATTATTTACATGATCAATGTGCATGTTTACAAGAATCCATATATATATGATGAAACATATATATCATACTTTTATTGAGAAGTATAAGGTCGTAATATTAAGTGACGAAATTGATTTGCATATATGGAACAATCTGGAAAAACTTTTTTTTTTTTTTTTTTTGAAAAAAAAAAAAATTTGGAATTCTCCGTTCCTTAGACTATGGATACGAAATTGTTGGCGGAGTCGGAAAAAAACCCCCCCTCCTCCTTAAGTTAATTATAAATTTATCATTACGTAATCACATGCGAATGATGTGTAAATTGTGCGTTATTGTTAACGACACGCTTAATCGGTGAAACTTGAATCAATTTATTAAAAATAGGATTTATATAAGTTTAATAACCATCTCATCACTTGAAGAAAAAATATATATATATATCAGATTCTACAATCTGATGGTAAATAAACCATATATCTTAATGCGACTTGGTCACGTGTTTCTTACCTTTTTTTTTTTGAACTTTATGGGAAAGTCGCGGAAATTTAGTAATTTCCATAAATAAATCAGGAGATGGCTGAAGAAAAAAAAAAAATTCCACGGATCAAGATGTTTTTTCAAGCAAGGGAAAAACATCAAAGATACAGAAACCTGCAACTGTTTCAAAAATAATAAAAAAAAAATTACCTATTAAATGTTTTGTTGAAATTATTGAAAAAAAAAAATTTTAATAATAATAATATATTTATTATTAAAAATCTAACTCAATATATATATATATATATATATATAGCTATAGATATATGAAGTTACGGTATTAAATAGGACATTCTAATAATAATAATTTTATTTTTTTTTATTTTTTTGTCTATTTGATGCATACACGTGCATGCAAAATTCGGCAAAAAAAAAAAGGAAACTTAAATAAACCCTGTCAATCCATTAGTTGTAATCCAATAATCTTTCAAGATTGAATTTGTCTTTGAAGATAAACCTCTGGTTAATATCAATTTTTTTAAAAACAAATCAATTTGATCCAACGAAGTTTCTCCTTTCTGTATCCTTTCATTATTTATACGAATTAAAGCATCCTTAGACCATTTGGTGAATTCTAATTGAAATTTAGATATTAAAGCAATAATAATGTTTCCATATTGATCCAAATCAGATCTATTTGATTTAAAAGTAGATTTGAAAACCATATAAGTGAATTCTTCACCTATAAATTTGACAAAATTTTTGATTGTTTCTTGTTGAGTTGAAGATTTGCAAGATTTCATCAATATTATTGTTGACCAAAATTTACAAACTGCTTTGATTAAAAATTTCTCCTTATAATCAAATAAATTTGTATGTGCTATATCAATGACAAAATTCATAACTTGAACATCTTGTAACAAATAAGTAGGATCATTTGTTGATATAGATGTAAGGATTTGAAATGTAGATATTAATAAAGATGGATCCTTTTTGATGATCAATTGTTGATTTATAAGATAAATTTTAATCATTTGAACAATTGTTTCCAAATTTAAAGATGGATATAATATGGATTTTTTCATTCTACAAATGAACAAACGATTGATTAATTCCAAAGTAGCTTTAAGTGTGGATTCTGATAATCTTTGAGAGGTAAATTTAATAATATCTTCAGATTTGAAAACAAAGGGACCAAATTCATCCAATAATCCAACTTTAAAAATTGAAAGGATTTGTAAATAACCTTCCTTATAAAAAAAAGAATCGAAATTGTTTGCCAATTGAATAATTTGTTCTTGAACTTTATAAGTTTGTGAATAATAATTTAAAAATTTGTTATATTTTTCTTGATTTATTTCTTTAAAATCTTCAGGTAATATTAAACCTTTCCCAATAGCTAAAATTGATATTAATAATGAAGTAATATAATCCAAAATTTCAAATTTTTCCAAAATAAAATTAAAATTTGTTGCTGTAAGAGTCTCTTTAAGAAGGTTAGATATATGTCCAATAAGATTAGAAACGTAAAGTTCTTGAAGATATGGATCTTTCATTGATTGAACAATATAACCAATCCCATTAATAAGTCTTGATCTTGTTAAATCTTGACATTTCCCAAAGGGAAGGATTTCTTCAATTAAAACTTTTTCAAAAATTCCCATTGAATCAACTAATAAATCACGACATTCGTTACAAATATCCAAAATAGCCTTTGAAATGATCAATTCAGTTGAAAAATTATTATTCTTATTATTATTATTATTATTATTATTATTACTAATTGAATTTAATAAATAATCCATAGCTTTAAAAAGATATGAAGAATTTTTTTTAAAAACAAATGTAACAGTACCAAGAAATTTAGCACAATTTCTAGAATAAATAGAATAATAATAAAAAAAATTTGGATTTTTTTCTTTTAAAAGAAAATCATTTTGAAATAAAATTTCAATAGAATTAGAAACTTTCCCATCAACATGATTAGAAAAATTTGAACAAAGAGAAGTAAGAAGGAAAAGACCAGTTTCTATCCTTTTAATATCTTTTGTTATTATAATTCCATTGACAATTTCTTCAATTAAAGAAGAACCAACCACTGAAAAAATGATATCAAATAATTCAGTTGTATCATTTCTAAACGATTGGAATTCATCTTCATAATAATCAGTTGTCAATTGGATCCTTTCGTAATAAATCTTAGATAATGACCAAGCCAAATTATGGAAATTCTGATGAATTATTGTTTCATTGGATTGTTGTTTTAAATTTTCAAATTCATCCGTATAAATTTCTAAAATATGACACCAAAAATCAATCAATTTCTTAGAAATTCTATTTGCTATCATTGGTTCAATTGTTGAAATCGAACTAATTTGTAAAAAAAATTCAATCATTGGATTAATTTCATTAACAATATATTTCCTTATGAAAAAATTCAAATCAATTTCAAAAAATTTAATAATAAAATCAATAAAATTCTCCAAATCTTCTTCTTCTTCTTCTTCTTTACATGATTTTTCCAATAAAGTATGGAAGTTAGTTTGAACCCAATTCATATCACCCAAAATATTTGTTCTTATAAAATTAATAGATTCATAACTTAATCCTCCTTTTTGTTCAAAAGTTTCTCCAAAAAACAACAAAAGAGCAACAAACTCTTCACCTTTATTTTTCAATAGATTAAGTAAAGGTTGCAAAATATCTTGATCAAAGGAATCTCTATACCGTATCAAAGTAAATGGTTCAACAACTATATGTATATATTGAAACCAATTAGAAATACTATTGATAGCCATCAATTTTAAAGACAAAGAAGAAGAATTGTTCAAACATTGAGAAATCAAATTTGTGAAAATGGGATAAGTATAATCTTTAATGGATTGATGGACAATAGAATATTTTATAAGTTGTTCCTTATCGAATTTTAAAAAACTTGTTGTTAAACAATTACAAAAATCCAAAAGTAAAGATAAATTATTTTGAAACAAATTAATTAATAAATCCAATGGATTATTCAAAATTTGTTGATTAAATGAAATGAATAAAAGAGCAAAAACTTGAAGTAATTTTTTAATAATTAAATTATTGTTATTGTTATTATTTTTGAGATGATTTAAAATCTTTGAAATCATACAATTAACATTTCCTTTGTTAAAAGATGAACAACAACCATTTAAAGAACGTGTCAATTGGACAAGGTAAGTGGATGCAGCAAAGAATTTAACGTTTAATGAATTTTTGGTAAACAATAAATCTGCAATTTCCAAACCATTTGAAGATTTTTGTAATTCTTGAAGTTTTAATTCTGTTTGTTTGAAAATTAATGGATCTGTTTGAATATATAAAGAGTCTATTGTTTGAGCTATAGTATCTATATCAGTGTTCATGGTAATTCATTCAAAAAATTTAATTAATTAATTAAAATATCAAAAAAAAAAAATTCTTTTTTATATATATATTTTTTAAAAAAAAAATTGCTTTATAAAGAGAAAAAAAAAACAATACACACATGCGCGCGATAATACCTGCACGTGACATAGATAAAAAGTTTTATTTATTATAAAATATATAAAATAAATTAATAGATAAAATTTAAAAAATAAATAAAATAAAATATTCAAAAAATTCACATATTTAAAAAATATTGAAAATTTTCAAAAATAGTTTGATCAGAATTAATAATAAGTAAATTTTTCAAATTTTCAAGATCATTTGAAGAAGAAGATAATATCTGTAAAGTTTCCTTAACCAAATTTTTCAAATTAACATTATTAACAGGATCATTAGATCTTATCAAAGATATAAATCTTTGATATTCACCATTTTCCTTTAAGGAATAATCATTTTCATTATATTGAAAAGTAAAAGTATATT
>JADIOT010002783.1:44215-64855 GCA_018343995.1 Waltiozyma sp. UFMG-CM-Y6624
AAAAAAAAAAAAAAAAAAAAAAAAATAAAATATTAAAAAACTTCACATATTTAAAAAATATTGAAAATTTTCAAAAATAGTTTGATCAGAATTAATAATAAGTAAATTTTTCAAATTTTCAAGATCATTTGAAGAAGAAGATAATATCTGTAAAGTTTCCTTAACCAAATTTTTCAAATTAACATTATTAACAGGATCATTAGATCTTATCAAAGATATAAATCTTTGATATTCACCATTTTCCTTTAAGGAATAATCATTTTCATTATATTGAAAAGTAAAAGTATATTCAGCATAATATTCTTCAATATTAGTACCTTCTTCATTGATTTCTTCAAAATGTAAAGTCAATAAAGATAAAAGAATCTTAAGATTATGAAATATTCCAAGACCAAATATTTTTGTTAAACCTAATAACATAATTTTTCGATGACGTGAACTTGGAATATTTTCATCTAATTTAATATACCAAATATCAAGAAATTTTTTTATAAAAAAATCTTCTTGTGATGAATTCATATTGGAAGAAGAATAATAGAATTTAAGAAATTCAATTAAAAATTCAGGTTTAAAATAACTTAATCTTGCAAAAATTATTAAATTTTTAGAAATAATTAAATCAGATTGTGTATCATCAATAGTCATATCTGTAAATTTAATAAGAAATTTTGAATCAATTAATAATTTCAATAATTCTTCGAAATCAAATGAATAAAAAGATATAATCAAAGTTTCAACAATATTTAAAACCAATTCATAAGAATCATCTCTCATGTTACCAATATAACCAGCTAAAATTTCAAATATTTTAAAAGGAATTTCATTTTTAACCAAAAAATATTCTGGTATTAATAAAATATAACTTTTTAAAATTTCCAAAATTAAAGGTAAAATTTCTGTTTGATTTAATAATGAATCAATAAATAATTCATTAAAATTTTCTAATAAAGAAATTTCAAGTTTTTTATCCTTTGGATAATTTTGTAAAATTGTTAACCATAATTCAAATCCATCTTCAGATAAAATTGTGAAAAATTTAGATTTTTCACAACAACAAATTTTAATTAAAGGTAAAGAAACTTGAAAAGTTTTAAAACATGAATCTCCCAATGATTTATTTAAATTTGTTAAGATCCTTAAAATGGTTCCTTTTAAAATCAATTCATTTTCATCATTAAATTGATCCCAATATTTAATGACAATATTCATCAATAAATTTAATAATTCAATTTCAGATAATAAATTTAAAGAAATAATATTTGAAATTAAACGAAATAAAAAATTTTTTGTTTCAATAAGTTCCATATCATCAATTAATAAAATGATCAATTGAATAAATTCTGTTAATTTAGGTTTTAAAATTTCCCTTTTTAATTCATATCCAATTATAATTGAATCAAAAAGTTGAAGTGCAACAATTTTCACAACTTTATCATTATTTAAATTTTGACAATTAAGAAAATTTAAAATCATAGAATAAATTTTCGATAAATTATCATCATTAATTATCTCTAAAGGATACCATTCTTTAATTAAAAGACAAAGACGTCTTTTAAGAATCTTATATTCCATCATATCATCTTTAAAAGCTTCTGGAAGGAAAAATGTTTCAAATAAAAAATTAAAATCAATGATTTTATAAATTGCATTAGCAGATAATTGGAAAATAGTGAAAATGGAATCTTTAAATAAAATATTGTTAATATTTGCCTCATGATACATTTCATTTTCAATTTTATCAAGTAAATAAGGTACCAAAATTTCTTGGAAATTAATAATTAAATCTTGGAAAAAATTCTCTGAACATTGACGGATTTGATATTCATAATTATCATTTATAGAA
The DNA here is from genome assembly GCA_018343995.1 of Waltiozyma sp. UFMG-CM-Y6624. Taxonomy (NCBI): domain Eukaryota; kingdom Fungi; phylum Ascomycota; class Saccharomycetes; order Phaffomycetales; family Wickerhamomycetaceae; genus Waltiozyma; species Waltiozyma sp. UFMG-CM-Y6624. Next base: position 46,059 of record JADIOT010002783.1, read on the forward strand.
TCATTTGTCCATTCTTCAGGTTCTGTTGTCCAAGATTCTAAATCTGTTGGACGTAATTTGATATAATAATTGATTAATAAATCTGTTAATTGTTTAATGAAAAAATCGGTAAATATAATTTCACGAATTTTTAAAATAGATTGTTCAATTTTAAATTTATCTTGTTTTTTAAAATTAATTTTAAATTGATTTGAATAAATTTTGGCAAAAATTTGTTTATAAATTAATAATGTTTTAATTGCTAAAAATTCCCAAATATTATTTTCTTCAACAACATCATTATTATTATAAATAAATTCAGCTTTTTCTTGAAGTAATTTCCAAAGAGTTAATAAAATCTCTGTACAACTTTCTAATTGAATAAAACACAATAAATTTTTTGTAATCAAAAGATAATAAATCTTACTAAAACATTTCAAATATTTCGTTAAAATTTCATTTTCTTGATAATTAACATTAAGATGTTGAAAATGTTGTATTGAAAGATTTAAAAAATCTTTAATTTCATGTGAATCATGGAAATTATCATAAATATCAACAATTAATCTTCTTAAAATTTTTAAAGAAAGATAACCAATTTCCATTACTGAAAAATCGGTCAAATCCATATCTGTAATCCATTCGTTAGAATATTTAATATAAATTCTAACCAATAAAGGCATTAAAATGGGGATTTTGCTCTGTAAGGAAGGTTTGATTCTTCCAATTTTCACTGATGCAAGAACTTTGATGATTTGATTAAAAATTAAAAGTAAATTATAAACCTTAACATTATTTTCATCACCTTCAATATCACTTGCTGCATTTTGTAAAATTCTTTCAAAATCTTCCATTAAAGTTGGCCATTCTAGGGGGAAATCTAATCGACAGATTCTAGAGATAGCTTGTGCATTTTGAATGGCCAATTGTTTATTCTTTTCATCAATCAATTCAAATACTCTTGATTTAATTAAATGTTTTTCCTCTTTGGAAATTGCATATTGACGAGAAGACCTCCAATACTTCTCAATTCCATTTTTAAACTTGATAATAGCAAGCCAACGTAGTTGTAATGGTATGGAAAGGTCAATGTATATTGTTTGAAGTAAATAATGAAAATTAGGTTGAATTTCCCATTCAGTAAGTTGAAGTTCAGCTTGTCCATTGGAAGAAGGACCACATGATGCTTGGTCTAAAACATTTATTAAATTTCTGAGATCTAATGTTGTCATATTTTTTATGTGTTAAATTTTTTCTTTTTAAGAAAGAAATTTTTTTTTGTTGAATGTTTGTTAAAAGTAATTGGTTTTTTTTTTTTTTTTTTTTTTGTTTTTTGTTTTTTTGTGTTTTTTTTTTGTTTTTTGTTTTTTTTGTAAAGAAATGACGGGGACGTGATCATGGTGTTGGGATGTTTTGCTATGGGAAAAATATTTAGTAAAAGTTTTAGGAGTTTGGACAAAAAAAAATATATATATATATATATATATTACATAACTACTTGCATGTACTTGCATGAGACTGCGTGTATGTGACTTTATAAAGATTTTATATATATATATATTATACAACAGGGTGAAACAAAAAAAAAATAAAAATTCATACCTCAACTAATGTAGCCTTTTCAGCTAATTCTTCAAGTAATTTATAATCTCTTTTTTGGATCCCACCATTACCTGGAAGTCTAGTGTTACCTTGTAAGTAAATATCCACTTCTCTAGCAGCTTGACGACCTTCTTGAATAGCCCAAACAATCAAAGATTGACCTCTTCTACAATCACCAGCGGTGAATAAATTGTCCTGAACTTGATAAGAAGAGTTGGATTTAGTAGGAATAGTACCTCTTGGAGTCTTGGTGATATTGTCCATTTCCTCAATTTCTGGACCAATAAATCCCATTGAAAGTAACACAATATCAGCTTCGAAAATTTCCTCACTGTTTGGAACCTCATTCATTTGCCAAACACCACTTCCAGATTTCTTCCATTCGACTCTAACAGTCTTAATAGCCTTGACATTACCTTCGTCATCACCAATGAATTCCTTAGATAAGATACAATATTCTCTTGGATCCTTGCCAAACTTGGATTGCACTTCAGCATGACCATAATCAACTCTAAAGACACGAGGCCATTGAGGCCATGGATTATCTCTTGATCTTTGTTGAGGTGGTTGTGGTAACAATTCAAAGTTGGTGATGGATTTGGCTCCATGTCTTAATGTGGTACCAATACAATCATTACCAGTGTCACCACCACCAATGACAATAACAGATTTACCCTTAATCTTTTCACTAATTTCAGAAAGATAATCATCTAATAAAGCCTTAGTGTTTAGTGTCAACAAATTCATAGCAAAATCAATATTCTTCAAGTTACGACCTGGAATTTTCAAATCACGAGGAATAGTAGACCCAATAGCTAAGATAACAGCATCATATTCTTCTTGTAAGTTCTCCAAAGAGGAAACATCAGTGTTCAAGACAAATTCAATTCCTTCAGCAGCTAATAGATCAACACGACGTTGAACAACAGATTTGTCCAACTTCATGTTTGGAATACCATACATTAACAAACCACCAGCTCTGTCATTTCTTTCAAAAACAGTGACAGAATGACCAGCCTTATTCAATTGATCAGCTGAGGCTAAACCAGAAGGACCTGATCCAATGACAGCGATTTTTTTACCGGTTCTTGACGTTGGAATCTTTGGAACAACCCAACCTTGTTCAAAGGCATTGTCAATGATTAATCTTTCCACAGATTTGATTCCAACAGGATCAGCAATGATCCCCAAAGTACAAGCACCTTGACAAGGGGCAGGACAAACACGGCCTGTAAATTCTGGGAAATTGTTGGTCTCTGATAATTTCTCCAATGCCAACTTCCATTGATTGTTAAACACTAACTCGTTAAATTTAGGAATAACGTTGGAAATAGGACAACCTGTATCTGATTGACAGAATGGTACACCACAATCCATACATCTGGCAGTTTGAGTTTGAGAATCAGCCTTAGTAATGGCCTTGGATAATTCTTTCCAATCCTTGGTACGAATCTTTGGGGCTCTATAATCTTCATGACGAAGTTTATACTTGATGAATCCACGAGTCTTATCCAACTTCTCAACCTTCTTAGATTCCATTAATTTATCAGTGACGGTATCTTCAAGATCCAAAAGTTTTGGTTCTTTTAAAGAGGCACGGTTTGAAAAAACTTGTTTAATTTCACCATTGGTAGCATCAGCTTCAGGATCGGTTTTGTTTAAATTTTTCAAAAATGTTTCGCTTTGTTGTCTTTTCAACTGTTCCTTTTCTTTGGCTTCTTGGATCAACAAGTTTTTATAATCCAAAGGTAACACTTTGACAAAGGATTTCAAATAATGGTTGAAATTGTCTAAGATTCTTTGCGCCAGTTCGGATTTGGTGTAGGTGTAATGTTCTTGGATCAAAGTCTTCACCATATTGATTTCAACTGGATCAACAAGAGAGTTTAATTCAATGGAGCTGTGGTTGATTCTAGATTCGAATTCATGGAAGTCGGAAACCAAGACATAAATAATACCACCGGAACAACCAGCAAAGGCATTCAATGATTCCAATTGGGACAAAACAATGGCTCTACCACCAGTCATATATTCAAAGGCATTGTTACCTAAAATCTTATCAACAACAACAGTAGCACCGGAGTTTCTAACGGCAAATCTCTCACCAACAATACCACCAAAGAAGGCCTTACCACTAGTAGCACCAAACAAGTTGACATTACCAGCAATAACGTTCTCATAAGATTTAAACTTGGATTCCTTTGGAGGTCTCAAAATCAACTTACCACCACTTAACCCCTTGCCGACATAATCATTAGCATCACCTTCCAAATTCAAAGTGATACCTGGAGCCAAATAAGCACCAAAAGATTGTCCGGCATTACCCTTCAAGTTACCAATGATAGTATCTTCTGGTAAACCTGCAGGACCAAACTTTTTGGAGACTCTGTAAGACAAAGTGGTACCAACAGCACGATCAGTGTTGATGATATTGGCTTCAATGGTCACTGGATGACCCTTATCTAAAGTGACTTCAGCCTCATCAATCAACTTGTTGTCCAAACGTAAGTGTAACTTGTGGTCTTGTTTCTTAACATAGTGGGTTGCAACTCCTGGTCTGATTTGATGTGCTGGAGTTAAAATTGGTGATAAGTCGATGTTACAGTTCTTTAAGTTCAAATCTTCACGCATCTTTAACTCTTCACTATGTCCAATCATCTCATCAACTGATCTGTATCCCAATTTGGCCATGATCTTTCTCAAGTCGTTGATCAAATAGTAGAAGAAATTGATCACATGTTCTGGTGCACCTTTGAACTTCTCTCTTAGGATCGGGTCCTGGGTGGCAATACCAACTGGACAAGTGTTTAAATGACACTTTCTCATCATGATACAACCCATGGTGATTAAAGGAATAGTGGCAAATGTGAAACTCTCCGCACCTAACAAGATAGCAACAGCCAAATCAAACGCTGTTCTCAATTGGCCATCGGTCTGAAGCACGAGATTCCCTCTAAGATCGTTCAAGACTAAAGATTGTTGGGCTTCACATAACCCTAATTCCCAAGCAGAACCAGCGTTCAAAATTGATGAGATTGGAGATGCACCAGTACCACCATCATGACCAGAGATCAAAATATGATCAGCCTTGGCCTTAGCAACACCACTGGCAATAATACCGACACCCAACTCAGAAACTAATTTCACAGAAATCCCGGCTCTTGGATTGGAACATTTTAAGTCGTAAATCAATTGTTTCAAATCTTCAATAGAATAAATATCATGATGTTGGGGTGGGGAAATAAGTTGGATGTTTGGATTGGTACCTCTAGTTTTAGCAATTTCCTTAGTGACCTTCTTAACATTAGTAATCTCACCACCTTGACCAGGCTTGGCACCTTGAGCAATTTTAATTTGTAACTCGTCACAATTTGAAAGATAATGAGAGGTGACACCGAATCTGGCAGAGGCAACTTGCTTGATACGTGACTTCATATGCTCAGTGTTACCAGACAATAAAGTGTTTGGATCACCACCTTCACCACAGTTAGACTTAGCGTTCAATCTGTTCATGGCAATGGCTAAAGTTGAATGGGCTTCTAAAGAGATAGAACCATAAGACATAGCACCAGTGTTACATCTTGTTACAATTTCGGTCCATGGCTCAACCAAATCCAATGGAATTTCCCTTGAAGGGTCGTAGTTCAACTCCAAGAGTCCTCTGATAGTGGTGTCCTTGATCAATTCACTTTGCTTCTTGGAATAAGTTTCGAAAGCATTGGCATCCTTGTTACGAACCGCTTGTTGCAAAGAGGAAATAATAGCAGGGTCGTTGGTATGTTTAGCCCCACCATCTCTCCAATGCCAGGCACCAGATTCAGGCAAAACTTGAGGCTTGATGGTTTCCCTTGAAGGATAACCAAGTTCATGCAAAGTAAATGCATCTTGAGCCAAATATTCAAAAGTGACACCTTTAATTCTGGAAGCTGTTCCTTTAAAGCAAACATCAATGACTGAATTGTCAATACCTAAAGCTTCAAAGATCTGAGCACCCTTGTAGGAATGTAAAGTGGAAATACCCATCTTGGCCATAACCTTGTAGATACCAATGTTGACAGCATTGATATAATTCTTGATCAAAGCAGCATTGGTCAAGGACTCGTCACGAACTAATCCTTCTTCGTTGACCCTAAGAATAGTCTCCATTGTTAAGTATGGGAAGATAGCATCAACACCATAACCTAATAAACAACAGAACTGATGGATATCTCTGGCTTCACCGGTCTTCAAGACAATTGCCACCTTAGATCTTTGCTTTTGACGAATCAAGTAGTGATGAATAGCACCAACAGCAATCAAAGAAGAGATAGACACACGATCCTTGCTAACAGCAGCATCAGATAAAACTAAAATGGAGTACTTGTCAAGAACGGCTTTGGAAGATTCCTTAGTGATTCTCTCAATGGTGTTGATGTAACCAATTAGCCCCTCGGTTTTAGGGAAAGTGATGTCGACGTTGAAAACCTTCCATGATGGGTACACCTTGTCGATCTGAGACAAAGCTGCAAATTCTTCATGGGTCAAAATAGGTGAGTGCAATTCAAATCTGTTACATTGGTTAGCATTACTTTCAAGTAAGTTCCCCTGAGGACCAATGTAACAGTGCAAAGACATGAATTTGGCTTCTCTGGTGGAATCCAACGGTGGGTTGGTAACTTGAGCAAACAGTTGTTTGAAGTAGTCATAGATTAGGACCGGATTCTCATTTAGACAAGCCAAGGCACCATCATTACCCATAGAACCAACAGGTTCCTTTCCACCAATAGCCATAGGAAGGATAAAAGTGGAGATCTGTTCAAAGGTGTAACCAAAGGCCAATAATCTTGGATCAGAAGTGGACTTGATAGAAAAGTCAACTGGTTGTTTGGTCAATTCTGGAGCAAGCTTGTTGAACAAGTCTTCAAACTTGATGATCTTGGATAGCCAAGACTTGTAATCGTTTCTATTGGAGATCTGGCTCTTCAATTCCCTATCGTCAACAATTTTCCCCATCAAAGTATCAACCAACAACATGTTACCTGGTTCCAAACGGCCCTTCTTGATGATCAAATCATGGGAAATAGGAATAACACCCACTTCAGAACCACAAATAATTCTACCGTCTGACGTCACGTAGTAACGACATGGTCTTAGACCGTTTCTGTCAACAATTGCACCAACGTATCTACCATCGGTGAAGTTTAACAAAGCTGGGCCGTCCCAAGGTTCCATTAAACAAGAGGCCCATTTGTAGAAAGCCTTCTTCTTGGAATCCATAGTTGGATCGTTCTCCCAAGCTTCAGGAACCAACAACATCACAGCTTCAGGCAAGGAAAGGACACCATTGATCAATAATAATTCTAAAACGTTATCCACAGCTGCGGAATCAGAACCACCTTCTTCGATAATAGGATAAATCTTGTCCAAATCATCACCAAATTTCACGGAAGACATAACACCTTCTCTTGACTTCATCCAATTCTTGTTACCTCTTAGAGAATTGATCTCACCATTATGGGCTAAAAGTCTTAACGGCTGAGCACGGTCCCATGATGGGAAAGTATTGGTGGAGAATCTGGAATGAACAAGGGCAAAGTGGGACTTGTAGTCAGCGTTGTTCAAATCGTGATAGTAGTTGTACACTTGAGAAGGCGTCAATTGTCCTTTGTAGACAATAGACTTGTTGGATAAAGAGGTGATGTAGAACCAGTTTTGAAGGCCAATAGTGTTGGTGGCTTGCTTTCTCAAAATGTAAAGCTTCTTTTGGAACTCAGAATCATACTTCTCATCAAATTCATCTGAGTCCACGTTGGCAGCTATGGCACTGTTCATGGTGACAATTGGTTGCAAGATGATTGGTTCTCTGGAAAGAGCTGTTGATCCTAAGATTGACGAATCTTTAGGAACATCTCTCCAGCCTAAAACTGAAAGATCCAAGTTCCTAGCCAGCTGTTCAAATGTCTCCTTGGATTGATTGAGTATCTTTACATCGTTTTTGAAAAAAACATTACCAATAGCATACTGGCCCTCTGGAGGAATGGTTAGATCCAACAAATGTTTGAATTCCTTAGCAAAGAAATCATGGCCAATGGACATCAAAATACCAGCACCATCACCGTTACCGTCAGAGGAAACAGCACCTCTGTGTGTCATGTTACACAATAAGAACTTGGCATCTGAGACTATCTTATGCGAAGCTTTGCCTTTGATATCACACACAAAACCAACACCACAAGAATCTTTCTCCAATTCTGGATCGTATAGACCTTGTTTGACTGGAAGGGAATGGGCCCAGGACTTGTTTTCTGGAACTTCATCGTAAGAATAAGTAGTTTTGGAAGTATTATACTCGTCCTCATATTGGACGTAGCTTTCTTCTCCCATTATGTTCAATAATAATTAATTAATTAAAAAATAAAAAGGTTAATTATCCACTCAGTTATAATTATTTGTACGAAAGTGGAAAGAAATAATACTGCTACAAATGTTTGGTGGACTTTATACAGTTTATATTAAACTTGGGAAAAAAAAACAGTCTTTCCAGTCCCCACTCAAAATTAAATTCCCAAGAAATTGCCAAATCATAACTTGTCCAACCAGAGATAAACTTGTTTTACTGGGAAAAAAAAAAAAAAAAAAGAACGTCATACGTATCAATGAACTCGCCCGATTGAGTTCAACAACAGCTGATAAGCTGAGTTTGCTGCAAGTTGCAACCAAGTTTATATATAATTTTATTGTGCCAGAATTTTTATTGCATATCCGAACTCCCGGTAACTTCCCCAACTTCCGCGAATTTTCCCATAATAAGCACATGTCTTTGTAAAGCTACTGCCAATCAGAAACGCGTTTTAGGTAATCTGGGGAAATTTCCGGTGTATAAAGTTTTGGTTCAAACTTCTTTTTAATTAAGAAAGAACGTGACTTGAAAGCAACAATTTCATAAATCTGATATATGCATATATATATATATATATATATATATATATATTATATATGTTATTGATAATGTACTTTTATTATTTATTGGTAGTCCGCTGCCCTATGTATCAATCGTGTGGTATCAGGTGTTACTAAACCATCAGTTGTACCATGGATGTAGAGTGAAAGTTGACATCTCACATGAGCTCAAAAAGTCTAGGCGCGTTAGTCCAATTTTTTTTTACTCAGTAACCAGTAACCCTATACCTATGGGCGAAGGTGATAACTATTTACCACTGTTTTTTTTGTAATTTCATATAGAAGAGAAGATCTTTTACTCAAAAATGGGGAATATTTTAACATATTCTTGATATTAAGAAACTTTAAAGAATTTTTGTGGATTATGAGATGAAAGTTTATAAGGCGAATAAATATATATATATATATATATATATATTTATAATCCTAACCAACTAACATAATATTCAAACTTCCTTAACACAAATGCAGGAACACCCAATAAGTTAAGATTTTTGCTGACCTTCCAAACTGCCAAAACTCCAATTAAACTAATAAAGTTGATAGTATGAGCAGCGATTTTTCTCAACTTCTTATCCTTGATTCCCATCCAACGACATAGACCAAAAATACCATGATAAGTGGTCAAAATGCTCAAAGCTGGGTATAAGATCCAATTGGTGATAGATGCTAAATGGGAATGGTTAAGCAGATATGTCACGTATTCAATTGTAACGTAGGCTGAGTCCCCTTCAAGCCATAGTGGGACCAACCTAGTTTGAAGTGAATGGTAACCTATTAATGGAATCAACAAGTAACCTGAGAACTGTAAAGGTGTTAAACCTAATTTCTTAAAAGAAAAAGACCTCTTTGGACCTAATCCGAAATAATTAGGAATACCACCTACCAATCCAGAATTATCATTTTTCATTTGTGAAAGATCCGTTGAAGAGGTTAAATCAATGAATCTTTTACGAGGTTTGCTATCACCATAGTTCCACTCTCGTAAGATCTTACGGACGTATCTTAACGCAACACCTGAAAAAACATGACAAGCTAACGATCCCCATACTAACCACCATTCCATACTGGAAGATTGGTAGATTTCTCTTCCTAAAGAGATCAACTCATTGGTGAAAGATATAGATACCAATGGACCAACAGTGATTCCGATACCGTGGATAGTAGCAAACACAGAGAATGTTATACTTGAGTACTTCTGAGTGGATTGAAGGAATGGCGTAAGCTTTGTAAGAATGGAATATAATTTGGAATGTTGAACTGAATGAAATTGAAGTTCTTCGTCTTCTTCTGATGAAGATCCTGAAGTTACTGATGGAATAGAGATTGGTTGAGGAGCGATAGGAATTAGCTCAGATTCATCAAGACCTTGCGGCACCTGATGACGAGTCATTGAGTAGCAATTAATAAATAGTAAGAATTAATATTTGTCATTTTTTTTTTTCCTTGAACGATTACTTTTGACTCGATTTTCATAGGTTAACCAAATAATTTATAGTAGTCGATAGGCAATACCCAACTTACATAAGCCTCCACGTGACTATATCATTCTAGTTCCGAACAAAATTATAGATCACGTTAAGCAGTCATCCTGTGAAATACGGGATTGTAGTGCGCCATCTGATTTAGGAAATCCGGAAATTTGAAATTTGAAAGCCACTTAAGTTGTTATTAATTGGTATGCTTAAATAAGTCATTTAAAGGAGTCCACAAAGAAATCACTTTTCAAAGATAATCACTCAACTTTTAGAGACATTGAATTAACTTTAAAAGATAAAAGATGGCAGTGATAACCTCCTTTTTAGACACTGATCTGTACAAGCTTACTATGCACGCTGCCGTGTACACCCATTTCCCAACTTCTGAAGTTTCATATAAATTCACCAATAGAACCCCGTTGAAAAAGTTGAATAAAGAATCTGTTGATTGGTTATCGCAACAAATTGAAACTTTGGACAATCTACGATTCTCTGATGAAGAATTGGCTTTCTTGAAAAGGGAAGTTCCATACTTACCAGAAGCTTATTTGGATTATCTAAAAACTTATAAATTGGACACCAAATCTCAAGTCAAGTTAAAAGTTTTACCAAATGGTGATTTAGATCTTACTGTCAGTGGTAAATGGACACATACCATTCTTTATGAAATCCCATTGTTGGCATTGGTCTCCGAAGCTTACTTTAGATTCTGTGATACTGATTGGAACCTTGAAGGACAGTTAGAATTAATCCAACACAAATGTGAACAATTGATAGCCAATAACATTCCATTCTCCGAATTCGGCACTAGAAGGAGACGTTCATTAGAAGCTCACGAACTAATCATCAAAGGTCTTGTTGAATCTGCTAACAAATCACCGTTGTTCCTTGGTACCTCTAATGTTCATTTGGCTCATAAGTATAATCTCAAACCTATTGGTACAATTGCCCATGAGTGGTTCATGGGTATTGCTGCGATTACACAAGATTATCCACATGCCAATCTAGACGCCTTGAAGTACTGGATTGGCACTTTTGGCCATAAGAATGCTGGTTTGGCCTTAACTGATACATTTGGTACTGATGATTTCTTAAAATCGTTCAATGAAGAATATGCCTCTGCATTTATTGGTGTCAGACAAGATTCAGGTGATCCAGAGGAATATGCTGCAAAGTTGGCTAAGCATTATAAATCCTTAGGCTTTGCTGATTTTGAAAAGGTTATCTGTTTCAGTGACTCCTTAAACGTGGAAAGATGTGTCCAATATAAAAAGACTGCTGATTCTTTGGGATTAAAGTCTGTGTTTGGTATTGGTACAAACTTAACTAACGATTTTAAAGCTTTAAGCACTGGTGCCAAGTCAGAACCATTGAACATTGTCATCAAATTATCTGAGGCAAACGGAAATCCTTGTATTAAGATCTCTGATAACCTGGGTAAGAATATGGGTGATACAAATGTTGTCCAGGAAGTTAAAAAGGTTTTGGGTTATACCGAGAGACAATGGGCCGATGGTGATGAAGAGCACAGATGGAAGAGTTAAACTATATCACTGTATGCTTGTTTGTTTGTTTTGTTGAATTTTTCGGGGGGAGGGGGTAAATTTAGTCTTATTTTATATTTATATATATATATATATATATGATTTAAAATATGCATTCATATTTAAAAGCATGGATTCAGCCAAATCCTGCCCATTCAACAGAGTAACAGACAATTTCTTCAATCTTTTCCTCTAGTTTTATCTCTTCCTCTATCTCTTTACTCTCTTTATAACTACCAATACACCAAACTTTCTTAACACCGGTACCTAATCTACCACCACCGACTAATCTCAATAAACCAACGTCCTCTTCCCATTCCACTTCATTAACAATCAAATGGGAATGATAACGTAAGGGATCCCCAGGGTAAGCAACGTATCTTCCGCCAAATCTCATCCCAGGCAGCATGTAATAATCATTTGATTTGAGAAATTCATAGAGTGGGTATATCTTTATGGTAGAGGCCAAGAACTCAGTGATTGGAACTGATAGTGAGTTGGAGATCTCTTGATGCTGTGCGTCTGTAATGTGCTGCGGTGTCAATGGGATTTTAACTTGGACATTGTCTCCGATGATACTTGATGGCGCCTTTAGTGTTTTCTTTAATCTCTTTTGTAGTTGTTCAAACTTTTTCAGTCTCAATGCAATTTGCTGTTGATTATATTCTTCCTGTTTCTGATCCAATATTTTTAAATCTCCTGTACTTATTCTTTGGTAAACCCTCTGGATGTAATCTTTCCCCGGAACGACAACAGCATGTCCCTTCAACACAAGCCAAATCATCTCTTCAAGCATCAGCAGAAGTGGTAACCCCATGTATAAGTTTTGCTGTGGCGCAGAAGGTAATGTGCCTGTAAATACACCAACTACTCCCAAAGATCTAATATATTTGGCATCTTCAAGTAGGAAAACGAACGGCTTGTTATGGATCAGTGTGATTGTTGCTTGTCTTTTTAGTTCGTTTAAGGATCCATCCGGTAAACTCAATGACATATTTCCTGATTTCGAGACTCCAACACGACAGTCAGTCAAAAAAAAAAAAACTGCTTGCTTGTAGTTAGAAATTAACGTAAATTAAACTCTCAGCATGTGATTACTATTTATTTATTTATTTTTTTTTATTACTATTCAGTATCAACAGATATGGGTGTGCGGGTGTACACGAAATATAATGGCAGTATATCACGTGGGTATCGTCTATCAATTTTTCAAAACAACAAAAGAGCTAGGAACAAAGACCAGCAACCCTTGTAAAGTAACCCATGGAAGTCAATAAAAAATCAATATATTTAACTGACATGTGAGTATCTTAGGCTGTTGGAATTTGAAAGGCTGGCTTGTTAGGCCAGACTCATCCATTTTCTCAACAGTGGTTAGCAAAACAACAAGACGCTATGAGAAGCGAATTTAAAAATTTCGTAATTTAACCCTTGATCATTTAACCCTTTTCGCATTTGAAACAACTCACCAGATCTATGTTCCGAAACCATTAGCCAATAAATCTCACATCTAGTTGTAAAATGTGTATTTTTGATCAAACTTTGATTGCAAAATTCTGAAAATATATATTGATACAAATCTCATTTGAATTTGGTTGACCAACCATGAAATAAGAAAGTATACTTCAATTATGCATGTCTGTACATCTTAAAGGGCGCGGCCTTTGGTCGGAAAATGTCCTAAATTCAGTACATATCTACATAAATATGCATTTTAGAGACTGGGGTGAATCAGCATGATGCGTCCTTTATCACCGAATGCATACAAAGCTGAACTGAGGCCCGACTTTTTTTTTTTGAAAATTTTATAAATGTATTCGCGGGCTATAATTTTTACGATAAATTGGGGCAGATCAGGGCGTGCCGCCCGTCTTTTGAAAGAATTCTGGAATCGAACATACATGACATAGCCTCGCTGTGCAAAGAATATCATAAAACAGCTAACTTATTAAATTTTGCAAGATCAATGGAATAAAAAAGTACTGCTTGGTCTTAGTAATAGGGTCAGAGAGTGTGTGTGACATTCACTTTTTGAAGATAACAAAACTTTAATATTATAGCTACCAGCTTCCTGAAAAACGCATAACAGAAAGTCTCCCGTTGAACCCACCATACTAAACTTTATAACTCAAAATTACAATTAGGTTTAGCACTAGTCACCAATTTTTCAGTCTTAAAAAGTTACAAGAAACCAATACATTGGACCATTTATTTCACCATAAATCATTAAAAAATATTGGAATTTTGAAACTTGGCACCCAGCCTCCTTATATTTACTTAACAGAGACACAAGTACGTACTTAAAATCGGTGATAAAAGACGCAGTTCATCACTAATAGACTTACAACATCGTACATATCAGCAGTACTTTGAAGTAGTTACCAGTTAAAGTTACTTAAGATTTTCAATTAAGGCATAGCCCGCATCGGATCAAAATTTGAAGATAAATTTTACTTAGACCCTTCTCTAAAGTTTATTCCACCATATATCAATCCTCTGTTTCCTGCTTCAGTTTGAGTTAGGGACATACACTCTGCTAATGGTTTATTTTGAAAAGCCAAACAATTTATAAGAAAATAAAAACACACACAGAAAGAAGAATGGCCAAAGGAACTAATTCTAATGCAAACCCCCTGGGTTCACATGAAGAAACACAAATCACAAGAGACTCTTCCAGCTTAATAAGACAAGAGGCTATAGTATCTGCTACATCGGATTTCCCAATAACTAAGGAACAATTTTCCACATTCTACGATCCCAAATCCTTATTGAAGTTTCTACAGGTCTTCCACAATGATAATAATCCAACACAGAGACTAATATCATCTCTTCAGACATCTATTACCTCTGGGCTACCATCAACAATCCCAGATCTAAATCAACGTGTCGAACGCTACGGCATCAACAGACTACCACAACGTAAACCCAAGTCGTTTTTCAAACTCGCTTTGGAAGCCCTTCATGATAAAGTGCTTATCCTTCTTTCAGTTGCTGCCGTTATTTCATTGGCTTTGGGTTTGTATGAGACTTTTGGTCAACCACCAGAATTAGACCCTCAGGGAAATCCTTTGCCTAAGGTCCAATGGGTTGAAGGTGTTGCTATCATTGTTGCTATTTTTGTTGTCGTCTTGGTCACTGCCGCCAACGATTTTCAGAAAGAAAGACAGTTTGCTAGATTGAACTCCAAGAAGGACGCCAGAGAAGTTGTGGTTTTGAGATCTGGGGATGAGCTAATGGTTTCTGTTTATGACCTGCTTGTTGGTGATATTCTTGTGATTCAAACTGGTGAAATTTTGCCCGTGGATGCCATCTTGGTCGAGGGTACATGTGAATGTGATGAGAGTTCAATTACAGGTGAATCCAAGACGATAATTAAGACCAAAATCTCAGACGCTGTCAACAGGTTTACATCTTCTGTTGACTTCGAACCACAGACAGACGATATTGGTACTAAAAAGGGTGTTCCAGATCCTTTCTTGCTTTCTGGTTCCAAGCTTCTTTCTGGTGTTTGTAAGGCTGTTGTTACCTGTGTTGGTGAGAACTCTATACATGGCAGAACCATGCTTTCATTGGCCATTGAGCCAGAACAAACACCACTACAGAAAAGATTGGACGACTTGGCCACTGGTATCACCAAGTACGGTATTCTTGCTGCAGGTATTTTATTTATTGTTTTGTTTGCCAAATTTTTATCACTATTGAACACAGAATACGCCTTGTTAACCTCTGCTCAAAAGGGCTCTAAATTTCTAAATATTTTTATCACTGCTATCACTATTATCGTTGTTGCTGTTCCAGAAGGTCTTCCATTGGCGGTCACTTTAGCCTTGGCCTTTGCAACTACTAGAATGGCTAAGGATTCCAATTTGGTTAGAGTTTTAAGAAGTTGTGAGATCATGAGTAGCTGTACTGCTATTTGCTCTGATAAGACGGGAACTTTAACTGTCAACAGAATGAGAATTGTCAATGGCTATATCTGTGGAAGCGAAGACTTGGAATTCAGTGAAACTGATGAACAATCAAAGATCGAAATGGAGCCTGAATCTAAGTTGGATTTACTACAAAACATTTCTTTGAACTCTACCGCTTTTGAGAACAAAGAATTCGAGGTCTCTAATGACAATCCATTTATGAAAAAGGAATCCAAATCATTCTGGAGAAAGTTTACCAAGGACTCTAATGTATCTGAAGATACTGATGAAGTCAGTGAAACCATGAGAGACATTTTAAATGAGTCTTACATTGGTAGCAAGACAGAGACTGCCTTACTTGAATTTGCCGTCAAG
Organism: Waltiozyma sp. UFMG-CM-Y6624; assembly: GCA_018343995.1. Lineage (NCBI taxonomy): Eukaryota > Fungi > Ascomycota > Saccharomycetes > Phaffomycetales > Wickerhamomycetaceae > Waltiozyma > Waltiozyma sp. UFMG-CM-Y6624. The sequence continues at coordinate 61,887 of JADIOT010002783.1, forward strand.
ACTTTAGGCTTGTCCAAGACTGATCCAACAAAGGCTAATGATCATGAAACATTGACCTTGAATAAACTCAAATCTCATCCAGAATTGGTTGGTGTTGAATCCATTGAAGAGGTGATTCCATTTGAAAGTTCAAGAAAATGGTCTGGTGTTATTGTGAAGTTGGCGGACAACAAGGGCTATAAGCTTCTTGTTAAAGGTGCTGCTGAAATTGTCATTGAGCAATGCTCAAAAACTTCCCAATCAACTTTGATCACTACTGATATTAGACACAAACTGGATTCAACTATCATCCAATACGCCAACCTTTCTCTCCGTACTATCTCTTTGGCTCATAAACATATCCTAAAGATCCCATATATCAACCTTACAACTGATCTCGACTTGACAGAGTTGCTTCATGACTTGACTTTAGATGCTATTGTTGGTATCAAAGATCCTCTTAGACCTGGTGTCAAAGAATCGGTTCTTCAATGTCAAAGAGCCGGTGTCACAGTGCGAATGGTCACAGGTGATAATTTGTTGACCGCCAAAGCTATCAGTTTGAACTGTGGTATTTTGACAATAGATGACGACTTGGAGAAAGGATGTATGGAAGGCCCACAGTTCAGAAAGCTCTCTTCACGTGAAAGATTCGAGATCGTCCCTAAATTGAAAGTATTGGCAAGATCTTCCCCCGAAGATAAGAGATTATTAGTTGAGACGTTAAAAAAGCTAGGTGAGGTCGTTGCTGTGACTGGTGACGGTACGAATGATGCCCCTGCTTTGAAATTGGCTGATGTCGGGTTCTCTATGGGTATTTCTGGTACTGAAGTTGCCAAGGAAGCATCTGACATTATATTGATGAGTGACGACTTTAAAGGGATTGTAAAGGCTATCAAATGGGGGAGATGTGTTTCTTCATCTATCAAGAAGTTTATTCAGTTCCAAATCACTGTCAATATCACCGCTGTTTTGTTGACTTTTATCTCTGCTGTTAGCTCTGAGGAAGGTGAGTCTGTTCTTAGTGCTGTTCAGTTACTTTGGGTCAACTTAATTATGGACACCTTAGCTGCATTGGCCTTAGCTACAGATACTCCAGACGAAGATATCTTAGACAAGAAACCTGAGGGAAGAAAAACCAATCTGATTTCTGTTTCTATGTGGAAGATGATTCTTGGCCAAAGTACCTTACAACTTATTATTACATTGGTGTTATATTTTGCTGGTCAAAAGATTTTCTTTGGTGAAAGACCAATCACACCCCATGAGAAGGCACAACTTCATGCTATGACCTTTAATACTTTTGTGTGGTTGCAGTTCTTTAAGCTATGGGTCACCAGGAAATTGGATGAATGTGATGATGTTGAATCGATTCGCGAAAGAATATGTGCTCGCAACTTGAATTTCTTCCAACATTTCTTCAGAAACTATTATTTCTTGTTTATAGCTGCCATCATTGGTGGTTTTCAGATTCTCATTATGTTTGTTGGTGGGGTCTCTTTTAGTGTTGTTGACCAAACCGGGACTATGTGGGCTGTTGCTTTAATTTGTGGTCTTATCTCTTTGCCTTGGGGTGTCTTTCTAAGAATCATTCCAAATCACTGGGTCATCGCTATTTTCCCTCAGAAACTTTTCAACATTATTGTCGATATTCTTACCTTGAAGTTCATTTACTCAAGATTCTCGAGTAAATCAAGACATGGAAGGGGAAGAAGATTTGAAGAGGAAGAAGAAGAAGGCTGGAATGAAGACGACGAGAAGGCCAGATTAATTTATTCTAAAACACCAGTCTTCCAGCGTACGAAAGCCGAGATTGAATACATTTTGAAAGATCAAGATACTTATAATCCTTATCAGATGTATCAAAATTGGAAACGCAAATCCTTTCATTCATCCAGTTCGTCTTGTTCATCAACCACAGGCCCATTTTCCTCTCCTTCTTTGGGGGCACCTATCGAAACTTCACATAGCAATTCAGAAAGTTTACATGCATTAGGGGCCTTAACTATGGTTCCTACGTTTGTTGGCGGTGCTGTCGCTGGTTGGTCTCCTATTACTTCTACCACTGGTATGAATGCCATGAATAATGGAGATAATGGTGATACCTCCAAAAGGGTTTGATTTTATATTTTATTTTTTTCTTTTTTGTAAATTATTTAATTTGATCACAAAAGACTAATTCTCATTATTATTATTTTTTGATTTTGTTGGTGTATTTCAATTCTCTTTATAAATCTTTATTAATTGAGGTTTTTAGCATTTAAATCCTTTTTGGCACGTGACTTAACAAAAAAAAACAAGGTTTGGTAGGGTTTTACTAGAATTTTTTATTAAAAAAAAAAAAAGAGTATCGAAATAATTTTTAAACGGGAGGGGGAAATGGCCTTTTATATTTGTTGATATAATTACACGGTTAAAGAAAAGAAAAAAAAAAGGGGTGCTTCTTTTGGTTTTTAGGCTTAAACTCTTTTGAGAATCCCAATTTGGAATTATTTTTTTTTTCTTAACTCCACACTATGAGGCCAAGAAATTAATAATTTATGAATGTTTTTAAAAAAGTTTCCAATAAGCGCAGAATTACGAGGAAAAAAAAAATTACAAAAAAAAAAAAAAAAAAAAAAAAAAAAAAGTCATTTCTTTCTTTAAATGGATGGGTGGTATTCGCTCAATAAATTAATTACGACATCGTTAAAAATTCATAAGATTATTTATAACGTATGTACATGTAATTTGATTCTTCGCGAATATTGCCCAAAATGGCTTGCCCTCCTTTTTCTATCAAATGCTCTTATTGCCGGAATCCCAACAAATAGGCTATACAAATTAATGAAAATTTCAAACTTAACCGGAGTCCACAAAAAACAAAAAAAAATTATCTGGGGAACTTCCAAACTAAAATTTAGCGTTAAAAAAAAAAAAAAAAGGAATTTTTAAATAATTTGGACATTGAAAATTTAAAAACTTAAGTATATGTCCTAGATAATATATAT